>JAADVV010000382.1:0-17243 GCA_023335905.1 Pythium pyrilobum | reverse complement strand
TCGGTGGCTCCGTGTGCATTCGCGCGCCAGCGGAGAGGCCCAAGCTGGACTGCAGCTCGTGGAGCACGTCGGCGTCCTCCCACCAGCGGTCGAACACACCGCAAAGTTGACATGTGCGTCACGCTCGACAAGACCCAGGCGAGATGGTGGCGTACGCTGTCCGCGGCGATGAAAGTACGAGTGACTAGATGCAGTGGCTCCGGGACGTTTTGAGTGCCTCCGCCGAGTCGCCGGCGGCAGAACGGGCGGATCGTACGCTGCGCCGACGACAGTCACGCTCCTAGCCGACTCCTCCCACAAGAAGCACGAAAAGGAACCCATCAATGTTGACCGCGGCAACACCACCATTGTTGCGCACCAGAAATGTAGCCATGTTGAACCCTCATTCTGCGGTCATGAAATGCTACATCTGACACACACTCCGACGACACTTGCCACGCCAGCGTCACCATCGGCCGCTCGATCAGCACTCGCACGACGCTTCACGGCGAAGCGACATCAACGCGGCCGCCACGCGATACGCAATCTCTCACACACACACCAGTGCCAATGGCGTCCCACGCGACTTCCCTTCGCCGCACCTTCGCCATTCTAAGCCGTGGCGTCGCTCGCATCGCCGCCTCCCGCAGGCTCAGTTCCCGATCCGCCACGACCATGAAGACCGCTTCCTTGCCGACCTCGCTCGTCACGGACGCGTGGACCAAGACCGCGCGGTCCGACGCCGCGCTCTACGAGCAGGTGTGGGGCCGCTCGCTCGCGCTCTGGGGGCTCGACGCGCTCGTGCTCGGCGAGCTGCCCGACCCGACGAGCTCGCGCTTCCTCGGCGTCGCTTGCGGCCCCGGCTCGCTGTCCGTGACCGCAGCGACGAAGGGCTTTTCGGGGCTCGCGACCGACGTCTCGGAAGGAATGGTCGAGCACGTCCAGGCCAAGATCGCGACGGCGCCGCAGCTCCCGCTCGCCGCTCGCGTCGCCGACGGCCAGACGCTGGAGGGACTCGAGGACGCGTCGTTTGAGGTCGTCGCGTCCATGTTTCGCATGGCCTTCTTCCCGGACCGCACCGCCGGCTTCCGGTCGGCGCGGCGCGCGCTCGTGCCCGGCGGCCGCCTGCTCGTCGGCAGCTGGGACGCCCACAGCGTCAACTTGGGGCTCATGCGGTACATGATGCAGAAGCCAAGGATATTGCCACGGCGTCTCCGTCTGAAGGTGGTGAGGCGAAGGCGGCGCCTTCCTCCGCAGTGAACCCCACGTTCCACGCCGCGTCCTTCCGCGAGGAGCTACAGGAGCTCGGATTCGTGGACGTCAAGGTCCTTACGCTGCGCCACTCGATGTGCTTCCAGTCGGGCGAGGAGCTCGTGACGAGCGTCATGGAGGCCAAGGCGTCTCTCCAGATGGTCGGCGCCAAGCAGCCAGCGTCGCTCCGGCGCAGCATCCTCGAGTACGCGCAGTTGGTCGTGGACGGCGTGGACCCGTTCGGCGAGCAGGCCGAGGCGCTGGCCGCTGCGGCTGCGGCTGCGGCTGCGGCTGCGGCTGCGGCTGCTGGAGGTGACGACGACGACTGGTCCGCGGAGAAGCACGCGCTGTGGCGCGAGCCCTTCGTGCTGCGCGACGGTGTGGCCCAGATCGCCGTGCAACCATACCAGCGGAGTAACGTGGGCTGCGTCTAGCGAAGGCTACCAACGCGAGAAAAAAAGCCGTGGCGAGCGGATGTCGTTTGCCATGGCAGAGAGAATGAGCCACGCTTCGGAGAGTAAACAAATAAATAAGCACACCGTCTCTGTCGTCTACACTACAACTACAAGCTCAGTCCTGCTCGCTTCGTGACCTCTGTCTGCGGATGTTCGCGAACACGGGGCACACGTACTTGTCTCGGAACCCGACGCGCTGCGTCCGCAGAACGCGCGGGTTCTCAAAGGCCGACGCCACGCTCTGCGGCTCGGGGCGGCCCGGGTTGATGCGCCGCGTGCGCTCGCGGTGGTGCTTGCGCGTGAGTCGGTTCATGCGCGACGAGCCGCTGCTCGCGCCGTGCGCGGGCGAGCCGCCGACGCACTCGACCGTCGCGTGGGCGCCACACTCGAGCGCCAGCGCCGCGTGGTTGTGCACGGCCGCGCAGCCGTTCTCGCGGATCGTGACGGCGCTCGTTTGCGAGGCCTCGACGCAGGCCGCGTCGATGCAGCCGCGTCCGTCAATATGGAGCGACAGCGTCTCGGTCGCCGCCGCTGCGGCCGCGAGCACGACCGAGCCGGACCCCCACACGAGGCCTTTGATATCGCACGCGTCCAGCGCGGCGCCGCAGTTGAGCAGGATGCGGCCGCCGGCGTCGATGGTGCCGACCTTGACGTGCGTGGCGCGCACGCCCTCGGCCTCCAAGTGGATCAGCCCGTCGCCCACGACGGAGCAGCCCAGCGTGTCCCTCACGGCCACGCGCCGCAGCGAGACGTACACGCAACCGCCGTGGATCGAGCCGACGCCCAGCTCCCTCATCTCGAGCGACTCGTCCTGCGTCTCGTCCACAAAGAGCCGACTGCGGTCAAACGCCACGACCGACACACCGCTTTGTCCGCGCGCGAGCACACCGCTCGCGACGACCACGTCGCCGCCGGCCGCCGCGAGCAGCTCGTGGACGCTCGCGCCGCGCGCGATGTCGATCTCCGTGACGAGCGTGCCCGTGGGCCGCCTCCGGTCGCTCTTGAACGTCAGGCGCAGAGCCGATGCCTTCTTGGCGGCGACACGCACGCGCGCGAGGTGCTCGGCGGCGTCGCTGGTGACGCGCACGGACGCGACGACCGCGCGGCCGTCCGCGTCCACATCCACGCAGCCTTCCTTGTGGGACGAGGGGCAGCCGACGCGGACGATCGTGAGCCCTGGCAGCGCCGTGGAGAGCTTCCGCAGCTGCGTGGGCACGGCGCTGCGCACGAGCCACGTCCGCTGGACGCGCTGCGCCGCGTGGACGGGCTCCGCTAGCACGGGCCGCGCGGCCGCGTGTTGCGCGTCGACGCGCAGCCGCGGCGACGGCGCCAGGAGGCTCAGCAGGCCGCACATCGTGGCCGTGGTGGAGATGAATGGCGCGGCGGAGAGGAGCGGAGGGGGGGCCGGGGAGGAGAAGGAGAGGTGGCAGAGGCGGAGCCAAGGGAGAAGAATGCGACACGTCGCACGTGATGGTCATGTGGTGTCCTCTGACCATCACTCCGAGTTGCCGTTCACACGAGCTGATCCAGTACATTTGCAGAAGCACTGAGAATTGGAGAGAGATACTGATATACGATATAAAGGCCGATCATCGACCCTGGCACGCAGCGTCACAAGAGGTTGAGGAACGGCAGCAAGAACGTCTCGCGGAGGCCGCCGCTCGAGACGTGGAGAAGCTGCGGCGCGTCGAACGCGTTCGCCACCGCGGGCACGCGTGGGATCGCGGCGACCGGACACGTCGCCTGCACGATGCGGTGGCGGATGAGCCGGTCGTGGTACGAGGCCACGACCACGACCGCGCTCGTCGAGTCGAGCTTGGCCGGCAGCTGGCCGACGCACTCGAGCACTGACGTGGCGCTCGCGTCGAGCTGCAGTCTGTGCCGCGGCTGCACGGCCACGCGGCCGCCGTCGCGGATCTTGACGCGCGCATGCTCAGTCGGCACGCCGGCGACGTCGACGCGGCCGGCGCCTTCCACGCTCAGCGACTGCCGCGTGCACGTCGTGTGGCGCCCGATCTCGACCGCCGGTGAAGACTGTACGACCATGAGACCCGAGCCCAAGACCGAGCCGTTGAGCTCTTTCGTCGCGAGCCCGTGGGTCGCGCGGATCTGCACCGAGCCGCGGTCGCCGACGACGGCGACGTGGGTCGTCTTGGCCCACATGCGCGGCGCGTCCACGTGGATGCAGCCGTCGCTGAGCACGCCGCACGCGAGCGAGCCGATCACGGTCAAGTTCTTAGCCGTGAGGTACACTTCGCCGCAGCCGGCCGAGCCGAGGAACAGATCCTTGAACGTGAGGTGATGCGTGGCCGTCTCGTGGACGCTCAGCCGCGAGCAGTGCAGTGCCGCGATGAGCACGCTTTGATGGAGGTCGTTGGCGACCACCCCGGCCTCGACCGTCGCGTCACCGCCGCCCATGGCGACGACTTCCTGGATCTGCGACGCGTGCGTGAGCTCGATCTCGGTCACGAGCGAGCCTTCGTTGTCGTCGCGGTCGTCGGCGGCGTTGGTGAACGCGACGCGCAGCTCGTTGTGCCTCTTCGTGACGACGTTGACGCACGCGAGATGCTGCGACTCGTCGGTGGAGACGCGCACGCGCGCCACGACGTCACCCCCGGCTTCTGTGGAAAGCTGTGGCCGCACGCGGACGATCGTGAGCCCTGGTGCGCCGAGCCGCAGCTTGGTGAGCGCCGACGGGTCGGCGGAGCGGACGGTCCACGTGTGTGCGAACCGCTGCAGCGGATGCGCCGCTTTCTCTTTGGGGATCTCGGCCATGCGGTCGCATTGGATGTGGAGCATCGGCGTCGATAGTTGGAACCGCGGCATTTTGTCGAACCAGAGCGGGAAGGGCGAGGCGACCGAGGTCATCGCAGGAGGGCGGCGTCCGGAATCGTCGCGTAGTGGTGTTGTACGCTGGAGGCAGCGAATTGGCGAATGCGCTTTCCGTTTGGGGGAGAACCCTGGGTGAGACTGCGGACGTGAGTCCGCTTTGCGCGAGAACGGAAAAAACGTATCAGCGGATGAAACGCACAACCACGTCATGGCGCGGACGAATCGGAACGAGTCGAACCGGACGAATCGGCTTAGTCCGCGACGACCCTCATTCTGCATCGACTCGGATGCGAGTGATGGTGGCTACTATACAGTCTCCGCAGTGCGGAGACTGTGGAGCCGACGTGTCTGGGTGTTAAATAACATGCTGTTTTCGTTCGCCCCGCTCTAGTAGAGCCTCTACAGGATTCCTTCCTATTCCACTATGTCTCAGTGTCTATGTCGTTGCTTGTACCGTGACTGCCGGTGCAGGCGACGGCGACGGCTCTGGGTTGTTGACGGTCTCATCTGAACCTGTCACCTGTTCAACCGTCTCCTCCAGATGCGGACGCACCGAGCTCAACGTCGGCTCGGCTACATCCACGCGCGGCGTGGCCTCAACCGATGCAGCAGCAACAGTTGGATTCTGCGACACTGTCGGCGTCGATGACGCCTCGGTCTTGGTCTTCGGCGTGGCGCCCTCGCCCGAGGCTCTGCGCGGCTTCTTGACTTTCTTCTCGCCCTTCTTTTCGCACGTGTCTCGAAACACCATCTCGACGCCATGGACGAGCACCTTCTCCGTCTTGGGCTTGCGCTTGCGTCTCGCTTTGACAGGAGTCTGAGGTTGGGCTGAGGTGGCTTGTCCGGCGGCGGGTACTGCCGTGGCAGGAGCGGCCGACGGAACTGCCGTGGCAGGAGCGATCGACGGAACTGCCGTGGCAGGAGCGATCAACGGAATTACCGTGGCATGAGCGGGCGACGAAACAGGAGCGATCGACGGAACTGCCGTGGCAGGAGCGATCGACGGCATTGCCGTGACAGGAGTAATCGACGGAATTGCTGTGGCAGGAGCAGCCGACGGAACCGACGCCACCATACCAGCAGCAGGAACAGCGACCGCTGTCAAGGCTTCGGGCTGTGGGCCGCCAGGTTTGACGTCGATGTTTGCTGGCATCGATGGCAATTTCGATACAGCGAGCCCATTTGCTACAGTCGTGGTTTTAGCAACCTGCGCACTCGGCTGCTCCGTCTTCACTAGGACTGCCGCTGTGGTGGCAACAGCCACTGGCATCTTCGGGGCCGGCTGAGCCAGCGACGTAGATGCTGCGACGACCGTCTTCGCACCGCCCGGTGCCGCAAACACAAGGCGAGCAGCCACCACGCTCGAGACTGTTGGGGTAGGGGTACCGATCGGTGGTGCAAACACCGCCGCCAACGCGTTGGACAGCGGTGTTGTCACGTCACCGGCGGGCTCTAGCTTGGGCTGCACCACCTTGGGCTTGCGCTTAGCCGCAGGCTTCGGCTTCTCCGCTACCTTGATGACCCGCTCCTCCACGCGCGACGTCAGCAGCTTGACCTGCCCGTGGCGGTGCGGCAGATCCTCCACTTCGTCCTTGAGCATCTCGTTCCAGCGCACGACAAAGCGCCGGCCCGAATTCTCCACGTCGATGTTTCCGCATGGGTGGTTCTCCACCTTGTTCTCCTCGACCACGACGTTGTTCGCGTGGTACAATAGCCGGATACCGAACCGCTCGTTGCTAAAGATTTGGTTGCGACGCAGCACAGCGTTGCCGCTCCACACCGTAATGCCCGAGTGCGCGTTCTGGAACACCGAGTTGCGCTGCATGACCAGCGCGCCCTGCAAAACCAGGATGCCCGAGCCGCTGCCCGAGTGGAAAATGCGATTGTGCTGCAGCACCAGCAGGCTCAGCGGGTCGCCCGACACTGCCAGACACGCGTTGCCCTGGTGGTTCCCGTCAAAATCATTGAACACCGCCCGCACTGACCCGCCCTGCGTGATGTGGAGGAGATGCTGCCAGTTGTTCGTCGGCTCGGCGCCATTCACGCTCGAGCTGTGGCGCCGACTTATGTGGAAGCCGCACACCAGCCCACCACGTGCCGTCCACTTGATCTGCGCACGCGGCGTCGCCATTTGGAGCTCGACGTGCGCGTCATGGGCGGCCAAAAAGCGGATTGGCTTGCTGATCTCCACGACGTCGTGGATCTCGTACACGCCCGAGCCAAACAGCAGCGTCTCACCCCTACCGACTCCTCGGAGCAACTCGTTCCAGTGGTCCCGACGCCCCGGGTCACCGTGGACGTAAAAGAAGTCGGTCGCATTCACGCGCACGCTCAGCGACGGATGCAGTGCCGCCTCCCTCCACCTGTGACACACCAATTGGACGCCGTTGAGTCGGTCCGGATACGCGTGCAGTTTGCTGAAGATCAGTAGCAGCACGTTCATCGGGAACCCGGCAAAACCCATGGCACGCGCCGTCTCGCACTGCTCGTTCTTGACCCATATAGTCGGCTTCTCCCACGTTGCCTCACGCGTGTCGCTGTTGTAGTAAAACGGCTGGCCTGTGATCGCACACTTCTTCAGCTCCCACGCCTCGCCCGTAAGCTGCCGCTGCCGCCTGGACGCGTGCACGTTCGAACGCTCTTTCTTATACAACTGGAAGTGCATATCGATCTCCGACGGCGACAACTCGTCGAGATCCGAGACGCCCGCGATCAGCTCGCCGTCCGCGATCCACTGCTGCTCCTCGACCATCTTGCGGGCCTCGATTTCTTCAATGTTGACCAGCAGTTTGGCCTCATCTTCGAGGTGGCTGTACGCCTCAGCGGTCGGTACGTACGCGAAAAGCGGATCGACGTCTTCGCGAAAGTGGAGCGCGTACCGGTCGACGGAATTAAGCGACTCCTCAAAGTTTTGGAGCGACGAGACCGAGTCCTTCCACGCTTGCAACTTCCGCTCTTCCTCCTGTTCACGCGCCTTCTCCTTCACTCGCTCCTGCTTCTTACGCTCCTGAGCGGCAGTCACAAGAGCAGCATCGGCGTCGCTCTTAAGCTTCTTTGTTGGTGCATGCGAGACACTGGCGGTCGATCCTCGACGCCGCTTGCGCCCTGCCGTTGGACGTGTAGACTTGGCTCGAGCTTTCGGGAGTTCGTCCTCGTCCTCGTCGCTCATGTCCTCGTCGCTGTCGATATCACTTTCACCTTCCTCTTCCTCCTCCTCCTCCTCTTCTGGCTTATCGACATCACTCTCGTCTGCAGTGCCAACATCTTCGTCGTCAGCACGGACGCTCGTGTCCCGCTCCACAGACTCAGCATCAGCTGATACAGCCGGCGTGTTTGCAGACCCATCATCAGCCACTCGCGTCCCGGTGATCTCATCATCATCTACAACTGACGCAGTAGACGACTCATTCTCCGCTAGCGCTGTACGCCGCGCGTCGTCCTCTCCATCGCCGCCATCGTCTTTCTCCTCCTCGTCGTCATCCTGTGCATCATTTGTCGGCGTCGAAGCTCTTGAGGCCTCCGTGCCGGCATTCGACACGCGTCGCGTGTCTCCCGAGGCGGCGCCGCTCGCCTCTTCGTCAAACTCGTGCTGCTCCGACATAAACTCCTCTCGTGCTCCGCGCATTGCGACCACATCATCCTCATCCTCGAGCTGCGCCATCGCGCTTTCAATGGCGTCCAGCGACATCTCGTCGTCGTCCACTGAGTCTCCACCCGCTCCCTCCTCGTCGTCGTTTTCTAACTCCTCGATCCTGGATTCCTCCGCGACTCCTGTGACTTCCTTGTCATCCAGATCGCCCATGAGCTCGCGCAGACTCGCCTTTGAGAAGAACTCGGTCGTGAACTCGCCCTTGGCCATCACCAAAAAGTCCAAATGACGCTTCTGCTGTGCCTTCTTCAGGATGTTTTCCTCTACGGTGTGCTCGCTCACGAGCCGGTAGATGTGGACGTCGCGCGTCTGGCCGATGCGGTGGGCTCGGTCCTGGGCCTGCGCGTCCATCGCTGGGTTCCAGTCCGAGTCATAGAAGATCACCGAGTCGGCACCCGTCAGGTTGATGCCCAGTCCCCCGCTTCGCGTCGACAGGATGAAGCAGAAAATCTTGTCATCGTGGTTGAACTTCTCCATCAGGTACTGCCGCGTCTCGACCTTCGTGGACCCGTCTAACCGGAAATACGTGTACCCATGGAGGTTCAGAAAGATCTCGAGAAAGTTGAGCATCGAACTCATCTGCGTGAAGATCAGGCACCGGTGCTTGCCGCGCTTGAGCTCACGTAGCAATAGGTCGAGCTGCTGCAGCTTGCCGCAGTCAAACTGGATCAGTCGTTTGTCCGGGAAGAAGAGCTGCGTGCGCTTGAACGACTCGTAGAATGGGTCCAGACACCGCGTCGCCACGGGCTTCAGGTGCTCTTCTACATATTCCTCGAGCCGAAGCTTGCGCGACAGCTTCCCAAAGTCTCCACTATCGGCACTGAACCTTTTGCCGCCGAACCGTACTTCCAGCGGACGCGCGCGTGCCTTGGGCACCACACACACAGCCTTCCGAACGGTCGGTAGCATCTCCACAATCCTCTCCTCCGGGTCCTTGACGATCTCGCTCAAAGCGATACTTCGCGTCAGCGCGTCCTTGTCTGCTCGCTTGCGGTGCACTTCCATAGCGTTTGAAATGAACACGGGCATCGTGCACGCGTGAATGAGGTCGCTCCCGAGCATCGGCTCGTGGAGATGTGTCGCGACGCGCATCACCAACGACTGGCTGCGCCGCTTCTCCTCCCAGTACTCTCGCCGCGCCTGCGCGAGCCGTAACAACCGCTTGAGCACGTCTGGCCTCGTGGACGTCGGCTGTTTCGCCGCCAGCGAACACTCTGAAGGCAAACCCTCACTCAGGCTCACGTCGTCGTAAAAGTGGAGCAGGGCTTGCGCCCGTGCATTGACAAACTTGTCAGCACCTCTCAGCTCCTGGTTCGCGAACCTCTGCGACACCGGCCACCATGCCACGGATCGGGTGTCCAGCCAGTCGTACACAAACCCGCACCGGGCGGGCACGCCCAGCGTGAGCGACTCCATGTCGAGCGGCGACTCGATTGGTCTCGGCTCGAACAAGTCCGGGTGGTTGCACACCTTGCGCAGCTGCATCAGCACGTTCATCATGCTCATGAAGTTCCCGCTTCCACCGCCTCGCTTGCCCGAGCCGAACAGCGCGCGCCGCGTGCTGCTCCGCGAAATGAAGTCCTCGTAGAGGAACCGCTGCCGCTTGGACAAACTGCAGTTGATCACGTGCTCGAACTTGCCCGGCAGTTGCTTGGCCACGTCTTTCTTGAGCCGCCGCAGCACAAACGGGCGGATGATGCCGTGTAACTGCGCCACGAGCTGCTGCTGCTCGGCCGCGAGCACCTCGCTCTTCGACCTCTCGTCACCACTCTTCCCCGTACTCTCTTCGACCATCACAGTCAGCGGGTTCTGGAACCAGTACGTAAACTCCTTGCGCGATGCAAACACGTGCGGCATCAGGAAGTGCATGAGCGACCAGAGTTCCATGATGTTGTTCTGCAGCGGCGTGCCCGTGAGTAGCAGCCGCCGCTGCGAGTTGAAGTGCAGCAGCGTTTGCCAGCGTAACGACTTCCAGTTCTTGATGTTGTGGGCCTCATCCAGGATCAGGTAGTACCACTTCTTGCGCTTGAAGCAGTGCGCGTCCTGCACGACGAGCTGGTAGCTCGTGATACACACCTGGAACGCGTTCTGCTTGGACCACCCGTGGCGCAACTCCTTGCGGCGCTTCGCCGAGCCAAAATACGTCAGCACCTTAAACGCTGGACACCATCGCTTGAACTCCATCTCCCAGTTGACCATACACGACGTTGGAACGACGATCAAGTGCGGGCCCCACACGCCACGCGCACACGCGAGATGCGCGAGCATCGTGATCGTCTGGATTGTCTTGCCGAGCCCCATCTCGTCCGCGAGAATACCGTTGATCCGCTTCTCGCACATGCTCGTCAGCCAGTTGACGCCCGCTTGCTGGTACTCGCGCAGCTCGAGGCGGGACGTCAACAGGAACGGCCGCTTGTACGACGTCGCCTCCACTCCTGCGTCGCCATCGTCCGTGGTCTGGGCTATCGTCACGCGCGCAGCATTTTCTACCAGCTCAGTGTGCTCTTCCTTGTCCGTCGTATCGACCAGATAGTCGTCCTTATCACTGTCCTGGTTGTCCTCTTCGTTGACTTCTTCACTCTCGTCCACGGTCATCGGGGACTCTTGAGGTTCACCATAATACCGTGCTCGAAGTTCATCGACAGTCAGAGTGCCTTCCTCCTCCAGAGCTGCGATTTCGTCGTCTACGTCGGCTTTCGTTCGGTGGTCCGATTTCTCGGCCTCTGCAATCGTCGTCTCGTCGTCTTCCTCGTCAGTGCCATCGAAATCCGAATCATTCTCTGAGTCGCATGCCTCCTCCCGCTCGTTGTCAGGATCCTGGCCATCGTCGTTCTCGTTCAGCATCGCAGTGTATCTGGCTCGCAGTTCGTCTACCGACAGCTCGCTCTCTTCGTTCAGGAGCCGCACCTCCTCGTCCACTTCGTCCTGCGTGAACTCGGTCCGCTCCGCCACTTCCAGCGTGGTCTCGTCGTCCAGTTCCTCCACACTGGACGGTCGATATTCGTCTTCATCACTGTCGTCGTCCCCTGCGTGGGTCACGCCGTTTATGACCCCACCGTCGGATGCCTCAGTGTCGCTGATCCATTCGTTCTCGTCCTCGTCTCCTGCGTGCCGTGGCGCGGCGTATCGAGCCCGCAATTCCTCGATCGTCATCTCGCTCTCCTCCTGAAGCCGCGCGATTTCGTCCGCAACGTCCGCTCTACTCGTCCGCCTCTCTTCCTCGGCCATCGTTTCCTCATCATCCACGGCATTCTCTTCGTCGCTAGAGAGAATCGCAAAGTCCGAGTCGTCCGACGCTCCTCCTACGTCCATAGCCTCGTCGTCGTCCGCGCCCCCGGCAGCTTCCCTGTTCGCAGCGAGCGCGTACTTGACTCGCAACTCATCCAGCGACATCTCACTCTCCCTCTGCAGCGTCGCGATCTCGTCCTCCGCGTCGTCCGCCTGGCTCGCGCCGTGCAGCTGCTTCTCCTCGGCATCGATGGTCGTCTCGTCGTCTACTTCTTCCTCATCCGCATCGGCAAAGTCACTGTCGCTTCCGTCGTCGTCTCGCTCGCGAGCGCCACCACCAGCACCACCAGGATCGTACTCTCTCGACTCTCTCGTCTCGTTACCTTTCTCCTCCTTCGTATCCTTCTCCACAACCTCCTCAGTTCTTACCCCCTCCTCCTCTTGCTGCTCTTCCTCTGGCTCACCAACGGACGCGTCGTGCGGCTCACAAAACGCGACGGCCAGGGCCGACGCATACCGCTCGGTCTGTGCGACCAGGCTCTTGAGGTGGCGGTCCATCGCCGCCTTCCGCAGCTCGTCCGACTGCAACTTGACCTTGAAGCTGATGATCTTGTCGATCTTGGTCCAAAACTTCTTGACCTCGCGGCCAACGCGCGCGGCCACGCGGCGCCGGTTCTCCTCCTCCATCTACATAGCACACAGCAAGTTCCCGTGAGCGAAACCACCCCACCAACGACACGACGGCATCAACAAATCGCCACAGACCTTCTCCTGGCGGGCCGTGCGCGACGCCCTCTTGCTGTGGTGGCTCGCGACCGACGCGGCCAGCGTGCGCGCCGTCTTCATGCGCCACTTGCGCTCCTGCGCAAAGTCCGCGGCCATCCACTCCTACAGCATACGCAAAATGCGTCAGCAAAGCAGCGGAAACAAGCGCGATCATCACGGGCTTCCGCACCATTTCCTGGAGCAGAAAATCGCGATGCAGTCGCTTGAGCCGCACGCCATTCGCGTCAACACCCGGCTCGTCGACCCGCAAGAGCGGTTTGCCCAGCGCGAGCTCGCTCAGCCGCATCTCGAGCGCGTGCTTGCGCTCGGAAAGCGCCGCGCGGGCGGCGTCGGCTCCCTCGACCGGCGCGGGTTCCGGTTCCTCCTGGTCGTAATTCTGCGAATTAGACCGCGAGAGTTGCATGGGCACCTCGCTCTGATCCTGTTCTAGCGAATCCGCATCGCTACGGCGCCGCTTTCGGCTTTGGACACGCGCCAATTTCAATCGCGCGTTCGCCATGCGAGGTCCCCGCGCTTTTCGCCCTCACGATTCCCCGCTTTCTCGTGGAAAAAAAGACCCAGAGAGGGGACTGGGCCGATGCTGTAAAGCGCGAATTCAGAAATATCCATATTTAGAAAACCTCCCAAATCTGAAAATACAGAGAAGAGTGAAGCAAATACAGGTGGACCACTTCGATTGAGGTGGGACACAAAAATGGATCCAGGTGGACCACATCAAAGATACGCCTTTTTGGACGCGAAGCGACACTTTAATGGAGGGACGCCGATGGACGGTGGCGACACCTGCGGAGGCGACTGTTTGCAGAGGGCCCCAATGAGCGGCTCTGTTTCTTTCCCTCTCCAGTATGAGGCGCTAACCGTCGCTGGTCTCTGGCCGCTTCTAAGAGCAGAGCATTCACCGATTTCGGACCCGCCCAGCAAGTATGGTCCACGCCGAAGAGGCCTCGACGCTGCTCGGCAACTCCGGGCCCGAGCCCCAACAGCAGCAGCAGCAACACGCGCGTCGCTCGACTGGAGGCGCGCTGCGCGTGGTGGTTGGCGTCGTGAGCGCGCTCGCGCTGGTCGCCGGTTCGGTCGTCGCGGTTGAGCTCATCGCGCAGCACCAGCCGCACGCCGCGGCCGTGCAGACCTCGTCGCTGAGCGTCCACGCGCCGGCCGAGATGGAGGCGCAGTTTGGCTGGGGCATCTGGTGCTCCATGCGCGCGTCGACGGGCTGCCTGTTCAGCTCAGACAAGGATGCGTGCAAGAAAGAAATCATGGACAAGTGCGACCCCGAGGAGGCCGAGAGCGGCGACGGCTCGGGCTCCGGCTCGGGCTCGGGCTCCGGCTCGCATCACGGATCGCCCGAGGTCGGTGAGCCCGAAAAGAACGCGACGACCCACCACAAGAAGCACCACAAGAGGCACCACCACAAGGCGACGGCCGCGCCCACCAAGGGGTAGAACGCGAGCCGGCGAGCGCGCGCAGTTCCGGTTTAGTCGACGTTCACCCTCACAATAGTCACCCGTGCTCGTAACCTCTCGTGGTCTCGCCAAGCGCGAAGGAAGAAACGTGTTGCATACTTGGGGAAATCGACTGTAACATGTCAAAACGTGGCCATGAGCTTGATCTTATTCGAAGAACAGGAGCGGACGGATTCTGTGATATAAATGCCCCTGCGAGAGTCTCGGATCACGGTCACATGCTCGCTCGCGGGGGCTCTAGTGCACAGCCAAGGCCACTAGTCAATGACCCGGCGAGTTGTCCATTTAGAGCACACTGCACTCTTGCAGAGAGTTTGCTTCGTGGAAAACTTCGACTACTTTCTCTGAGTTCGGTGCTACAGTAAAACACTACAACTATAACAGCTAGCACTGCGACGAGTTCAGCCAGCGCCGCGTTTCCCGCCGCGCTGTCCACGCAGCTCCCCGCATGCCTACGACGACGAGGCTGCCATGACTGCGATGTGCGCGTACTACCACGAATCGCAGTAGGTAACGATGTTCACAACAATAGAACGGCCAGAGTCTGCGACTTCGTCCGAGCTACAATCATTGACCCCATGCACTGTCTATTACTGCACTTCCTGTAGCGACCAGAGCTACAGTCATTGGCTGCATGCCCTGTCTATTATTGTCCTTCCTGCAGCAGCTCGAGCCTTCGTCACGCCCACGCGCAGTGATCCATCACTGTTCTCCTCCCACACCACAGAGCGCCTGAAGCGAGGATCCGGAAACCAAAAATACACCACCGGTTATGGGTGGACCTGTTCAGCACTGTTAGGCCAAATGAGGGCTCAGCGAGAGACTTGCTTTCCATGTTGAGCAGGCTCATTCCGCGACTTGTCCCGACCAACGCCAACCAGAGACGAAGAGACCAAGCGTGCTGCCTCCATGATTCCAAGCTCCGACTTGAACGATGCAGACTCGAAGGACGAAGCCAAGACGGGAGCTGGCGTCGTCACACCTCACGATGCGTGTAGAGAAGCCAAGGAGACAGCGGCGAGCTTCGGGTCTCCAGTGGTCAAGACTCTTCGACCGGCTGCCACCTCCTGCGCACCCACCGTCGCCGTAGGCGCGCTCGTGCTGCTGTGTCTCGGGTGGACACTCTGGCTCATTGTGCTCACTTCGCGACCTATGGACATGATCAACCGACTCATGAACACGGCGACGCTGGACTTCGGAGCGTTCTGGCGCTTGAGCGAGCCGCCCGCAGGCGTCGTGGGCGTCGGTGTGGCCGGGCTCGCCTGTGTGGCGCTGGGGTACGTTGTGGTAGTGTACAAAATCGTGTTGATGGTCTGGGTCAAGCGCAGCACGCCGAGCCGTGGCCCCAAGGCGCCACCAGCGAGCGCACCGGATCGTTACAGCGCCAAGGTGCGTGGCTACTTGGCCAATAAGGAGGCGTCGCCAGCCCAGCCCGGCAGTGCCAGCCGCCACTGGTCGGGGTCGCTCAAGCGCCACGCCAGTCGCATCTCCAGTGTTGTGTTGGACCGAGAGAGCGCAACGCACCGGTCCATGGTGAGTGTCGCTGGTGGTGAACCGTTTTGTTTTGATTCGATGGAACTGAATGGTTATGGTCGGGTTTGTAGCACACACTCATCAAGGTCGGCGACCTGTTCATCCAGTGCGTGTACCTCGTGCAACTTCTGGGGGAGGGGGTGCCCGTGCCGCTGATCGCGATCTTTGCCGCGACCGTCGCGGCCAACGCATTCGCGGCCGCCGTGTTCATCGTGCTCCCGTACGACAACATGGGCCGCACCCACATCCTCGTGGACACGAGGTGACTAACTACGAAGGGGTGTACTGAGGAAGTGGAGACTGGGGTCTGACGCTTTGTATGTGTGTGTGTGTGGCAGCTTCGACTTTATCGTGGCGGTCGCGTTCCCGATCTGCGTGCTCATCTACTCGCTCACAACGTTCACGTTCGATCAGCGGGTCATGGACATCAACTACGAGTCGTTCCCGCCGGGCTTCTTCGAGCGGTACGCCGCCGTGGTTGCCGACCCTGCCGAGGTCACGCTCATCCGGCGCGCGCTCGACTCGCTGCGCATCGACTCGGTGCTCAAGGTCTTCACGCGCGTGGGCACGAGTGCGGCTTTGTGTCGCCGCTCCTTCGGGCTCATCGAGCTGCTGCAGGCACGACGCGCAGGCGCCACGGCCCACCCGAATTTGTACCCGAAGCAGCGCTGCTTACTCGCCGCGGCCTTCGCGGTGCTGGCAGTCGCGGTCGTCGTGTTCGCCGGGGAGAGCGTGCGCACGTCGCAGGCCGCGTGCGCGCCCCACCCCGAGTGCGTCCAGGTCGCGCACCGGTGGATCATCGGTGCCGACGAGGCCGACCTCACGCGCTGCCCGTGCCTCGCCGTCATCGACAGCAACGTCACCGTCGCGACCTACGCCGACTGGGTCTCACCACCGAACCGGACCGACAAGATCGCGCAGCTCGCGGCGCAAGGCGCGCTACAGACCATCCAGCTCGTGAACCGCGCGCTGCCGACCGTGCCCGATGAGCTTCGCAGGTGCAAGGGGCTCAAGCACGTGTACGTTGTGACCTGAACGGGCCATGGAGGCCTCCCGATGGCTCACCGCTGTTGTACTGCAGATCGCTTTACTACACCGACACGGAGGCACTGCCCGACTGGTTCGGAGAGCTCACCAAGCTCGAGTTCCTGTACGGGTGGCCCCGCTGTAACCCAGTCCCCCCATGCATAGCGAGACGTCTCATTGTGTTGTTCATGGTGTTGTAGGCACCTCGAAGGCAAGAATATGCAGTCGTTCCAGCGCCTCCCCGATAACCTCTTTGACGACATGCCTGCGCTATCCTACATCCACTTGGCCGCGCACGGCATGCCCAAGATCCCCTCGCTCGACGGGCTCACGGGGCTCAAGTCCTTCACCATCGCCGTGCTGCCGTTCGTGACCGAGCTGCCGGGCTTGAACAACCAGCACAAGCTCGAGCGCCTGACCGTCGCCTCGATGCCCAGCCTTTCGACGTTCCCCGACCTCGTGCACATCCGCCACTTGGTGGCGCTCGTCGTGTCGGACCGCGGCGCATTCTGCTGCAACGGCTTTCTGGGCGCCGACCGGTGTGACTTGGACCACTCGCTGTGCCGCGTCCACCCGATGTGGGGCTCGCCGGCCATCACGCAGTGCCTGGGGGCGGACAGCGTGGCCTCATCGGCCACGCGCGCGTACTTTGACCAGTTCGCGTACAGCGCGTGCTACGGCGAGGCGCTGCAGCCGGGCCAGCTCAAGCTCCTTCCGACGCCCGACGAGATGGTCCAGTGCAACGGCACGATGTACCGCGAGTGCCACGTGCCCGGGTACAACGGCTCGGCCATGTGCTACAACGCGCGGTGGATGGCCGTGGCGTGCGATCCGAGTCC
Source organism: Pythium pyrilobum (assembly GCA_023335905.1). NCBI lineage: Eukaryota > Oomycota > Peronosporomycetes > Pythiales > Pythiaceae > Pythium > Pythium pyrilobum. The sequence goes on along the minus strand of JAADVV010000382.1, from coordinate 202 downwards.
GTTCGCCATCAACATGCGGCGCCTGCAGATCGCGCGCAAGGTCGGCCAGCCGTGCGACCCGGCGTACGAGGCCTGGCTCGGGTGCTGAGTCGGAGACCGCGGTCAGTGCATTCGCTCTCTCAGTGCGGCCGTCAAGAGAACTTTCGAGTGACGACAAGCTGTAGTGGCGACTTTCAGCAATGGTGGTTTAACTATGCATATA
>JAADVV010000381.1:0-17254 GCA_023335905.1 Pythium pyrilobum | reverse complement strand
GCGAGTCGCACCATATTACATTGTATTACAGTACCGTGTGATGCTGGGTAAGGATCTCCTCGCACTTGAGGTCAGCGAGTTACGCGACAGCACTCGCGTACGCACATATCCAGCAACTTAGAACCTAGCGATCGCTCTCCGCACGTGCCGAATATGTACGCCGACCGCTGCAGGTTGTTTTCGCACCGTCATAGCTACCCGTCCTTTCTCTCTCCGGGGGCATTTATGTTGATATACTGATATGGGTTAACGTCGGCAGCCAGTGAACGCTTCTGGCGTTCGACTGTGGGCCGTAGAACTATATACTGTCCTGCCGTGCGCAGGCCTCGTCCCGCATGGCCTCTCTCTCTCTACGCCGCTCGCAGGCTGTGCCATCGTTGGCTTCGTTCGCTGCGCACAAGTCTTTCACGCGCGTACGAAATGATCGTGGCGCCGCAGTCGATCACGCCGGCGACCAAGCGCCAGGCTAGCGGCAGCGCCGTCGCGCGCCGCAACTCGCAGCTCTTCAACCTCACGCTCGACATCAACGACCTCAGGCAGCAGCTCCACGCACTCACGGTGCGCCGCTCGCTGCTGCTGCAGTCGCGCTGCGTGCGCGTGCTCGCCACGGCCGACGACCCGACATCGCCCTTCCTCGAGGCGGCGCAGCGGTTCTTTGGCGGCTTCCGCTTCGGCCACCACCCCAAGGACTCGGCACAGATCGCGTTCGTGAGGTCGCGCGCTGATCCGGCGCTGTCGCTGGGCGTCACGGGGCTCGGTGTGACCATGCTGCTCGAGCAGTGGCGTCGGTATACCGACTACTTCGCGGTCCGCGAGTTCAGCATCGAGTCCATGGCGTGTATTCCACTGGCGACCGCGCCCCAGGCCATGCCGACGAAGAAGAACAAGAACGCGGAGGAAGACAGCGACGACGAGAGCGAGCGCCAGTCATGCGTTGTGCGCACGCAGCTCTACATCGACGGCGTCTTCACGCGGCGCGCGATCGACGTGGTCTTCCCCGCAGCAAAAGAGGATTCCACACTGCTGCTCCAGTTGCTCGGCCGCAAGATGCGGTGTCCGCTGCTCATCCACTTGTACTTCAGCGCGAGCGGCCGGCTCGTGCGCCACGACGTGGAAACAGACTTCTTTAGCGCCGTCGAGACGGCGGTCGGCGACACGAGTGTGGCTGCGGCGATCACGGCGTCCGCCGCTGTCCACGAGGAGAGCATGGTCGGCGACATCGCCAGTGGGGACAGCGCGACAGCAGAGCAAGAAAGCCAACGCGAGCTAGAACACCAGCGCATCGTCGACGAAAGGCCCATGCGGCGAGCGCGAGTCGACGCGCGTCACACGGTCGCATACCTCTTGTTGTGAGTTGCGCTTCCCTGCTGTTGTCATATCACTGGTAGCCACCTATTCTCGTGCAATGAGCGACTCGCTTCCACTCTGTTCGCTGTGCCTGTTGGCGAAATCTCTCCATCTCGTCCACGCGCGACTTTGTCGGAGGCAGGATAGCTAAAGCTATTGCAGCCATGTAAGCGATGTGGCGCTTCGTTCAAAGCGTCCACACCCACCAGCGCTGCATCATCACGGTGTGATGATGCACCGCTGTTAGCGTCGTCGCACGCCCCGTCGCGACAGAAGAGCTCAAGCTATTCTGTCGCGACGGGGCGTGCGACGACGCTAACAGCGGTGAGAAGGCCACGTCCCACGTTGCCACCTTCACTCTGAGAACAGACTTTGCACACACACCGTTGCGCACGCGCAGTCAGATCGGAATCCCATTACACGTTCTGGGCGAATCCACAGGCGGCGACGTCGGCGGGGTTGAGCCACCCGCCGCCAAGAACAAGCCGACGTGTGGCCCCAGCTCGCGCATCGTCACAACCTCACACTCGACATCAACGACCTCCAGCAGCAGCTCAAGGTCCTCACGGCGCGACGATCGCAGCTGCTCGTTCTGAAACATGGGCGAGAGTCTGCGCTGCCGCACAATCCAACTGTGCGCTGCGTGCGCATACTGAGTAGGTATTTCGGCGGCTCCCGCTCCGGCTACTACGCGACCAACGTGAGTTTGAGCCAAGTGGCTTTTGTCCGCTCGATCGCGGATCCGGCACTGTCACTCGGTGTGACGGGACTTGGTCTCGGCGAGCTCCTGGGGCAGTGGCGCCGGTACACAGCGTACTTTGCGGTCCACCAGTTCTCCGTCCGCTCAATGGAGTGCGCATCCCATTGGGTGCCGCCACCCGTAGTCGACGGCGTGGACCAACCATGGTGTAGAACGAGCGGGGAAGATGGTGGCCACGTCTCCAGTTCCGGCGCGTGTTCACATGGCACGCGATCGAGCTCGTGCTCCCCTCAGTGCGTCACGACGTGGAGACCGACTTCCTCGCGGCAGTCGAGAAATACCAGAGCGGTGTCGGCCTCTGTCCACGAAGAGAGCATGGTCGGCAGCGTGCCCGTGTGGTGTCCGCAGGCGGCAGCAAAAGCGAGCGTCGACCAGCGCGGCTTGGAGGATGCCGACCCCACGACCGAGTCAGCGGAGACGCACGGGGTCGTGCCAGCTTCTGTCATGACGTGTCGAGGGTGTTGGTTCACAATTCACATATTACCGTATATCAGTGCATGTATTCATTCCTCCGATCCGACCATTCTTGTTCGCACGTTTTGGCGATTCGTCGTGAATCCATGCCATTTTTCGCCATCATGCCCCCGCCGCGATCTTGCTCGTGCGCTGCCTCCTCGTCCTCAGCTGATGCCGCGTACGCGGCCGCAGGCAACATGGCGCGGTGGTATTTTTTGGCACGTTCCGTCGTAGGTACGTACCGAGCGAGAGAGACCACGCAGCGCAGCAGGCGTGTATACAAGGCGTGGCGAACGGCGCGCTGTCGATAGGAATGGCCGGGTACGGGGAGCACGCGCTGTGTGCTTGAGCGTGCGGCTGTGCGACGTCGAAAGCGTCCGTGTCGTTGCGGTGGAGGAGGCGGACGAATCTGCCGAGTCGGCTGCTAGGCAAGAGCATGGTCACGCCCGTCGTGATCGTCTTTCTTGTTCAACACGCAGGGGCAGATCGTGCACCACGACGAGCTCGTAGAGGTGCTGCAGGATTATTCTGTGCTCGCGGCTGCAGCGATGCCGCACGCGGGTGTGGGCGAGGAAGGCATGATCCGACAATGGCCGGCGTGAGCTTTGTCGCCTCGCCACTGTAGAAGGCAAACGCTGCCACTTGAAGCTGCTGCGACGCGCGTGTGTGTGTACATGTGTGGCTCGAGAATCAAGGGAATACTGTAGACCAGGATGGCTCTGGGGCTGCATGGAGCGGTGCGACAGTGTGCAGCGGCAGCCGTGCTCGGCCACACGAATTCAGGATGACTCATCAGGTTACTCCACCTTTGTGCGGTTCCGAGGCGGGCACGCTGTTCAACTGTGGTTGCCGATCCACGAGACCAACCGACAACGCAGTTGACTCGTGAATTATGGTCGAGACGAGGAGAGACCGGTTGACCGACGAGACGCCTTGTTCTGTGGGACAAACCCGCCGTGTTCTGTGCCGTACACGCCACGTCCCACGTTCACAACTCGCCTCGCAGAAGCACCGCATCTTCATCGCTTGGCGTTGTGCCTTATCATCCCAACAGCCATGCCGGTTCGCGATATCAGTGCGGCGGGTCCTACCGCGTACCGGCCAATCGCACCCGCGGTGAAGCGAGACTGAGACCAACTTGAAGACACCAGTTCGAGTCGCTCGTCGCGATTCCCAGCTCTTCAACCTCACGCTCGACGTGTGAGTGACAGCACTTTGCTTGCGGTTTTCGAATGTGCCGGTCCGGAAAACCTCCGCGTGCGACGTGTTCACGAAGCGACCAGCCACGTTCGAGACTTAAAACGCAGCCCATACGCCAGTCACCGAAACAAACCGAACGAAACACGCGGGGTCTCGGCAGAACAGGACACGCCGTGGCCGATGCGGTTCGTCCTCGTGGGACGCGGCGATTCGCCTCCACCGGGTCGCAAGACGATACGACTTCGGTATGTACTAGGTAGTAGGCGAAGATGTCTTCCGTCGGATGATTCGACGCGGGCGCGTAGATCACGCGTTGTCACGTCCAAGGCGTGTCCGTGCAGCAGAGAGCTGTGGATCGAGCGCCGACCATAGGCCGAGCTTCTGTCGCCCCACCACAACCACACCCGCTGTCATCGCCGCTAACCTTCCTCCCACCATGGGTCCAACAACCACGAGAAGCGAACGCGATCTGCTCCGGGCGCGAGACGACTCACGAATCTTCAACCTCACGCTGGACGTCCACGATCTTCAACGGCAAGTGCGCGACCTAACCGTGCGGCGCAATCTGCTCCTCGCACGCTCGACCATCGCGGCTCGAGAGGCTCTTCACGATGGGCACGAGTGGCTTCTGAGGCGATACTTTAACGGCTTCAAGCGCGGATACCTGGATCACGACCATGCACACAAGGCCTTCGTGGTCTCCCTTGTTGGCAAAAAGAAGCCATGCGATCAAAAAGTCGTCTCGCTCTTCGATCAGTGGCGCGAATACACTGAGCTCTTCCAGATTCAGCGGCTCTCATTGAAGTCCTGCAAGCGCTTCGCTCCACGCAATTCCCCGTCCCACGGTGTTGTCTTCAAGTGTGTCACGGCATGTCGAGGCGTGGTCACGCGAGCGGCGGTCGACAACGCCTTCCCCGACGCGCAGTGTTATTCCTCTGTAATCCTGCGTATCCTCGGACGAGATCTGCGGTGCCGCATGGTGTTCTTCATGCACTTTGACGACAAGGGCTGCCTCTCGCGGCAGGACGTGTCGGTCGATTTCACGCGAGGCATACGCGACATCGCTGATGTGGACTCGGACGCACTGAGCCGACTCCTGAACAAAAGAAGACAATGCGGTCCCCGCATGCCGACCTGTGCAGCAGCAGACTCCACCTTTCGAAGATCGCTTCCTCGCGGCAGGTGTCTACGCGACTCAGCGGCGGGCAGCATCACCCCACAATATCGTTTCTCTTCCGAGCCGAGCGTCGAGACGCCGATGAAGTCAGCCGTCTCTATTCATTTGCATTCTCATCGTCAGCGCACTGTGGTCGTCGAACAGCACTCGGCAGAGACACGATCCGTCGGCCACGACACTCGGCACACGGTTGCGTTTCTGTTGTCTCCGGCTGATGATTGACGACAGCGAAGGCCATCAATGTATTCCTCCTCTAACCATGCTGGACACACGACGGGGTAGCGCGCGTGGTGTACTTGTCGAAGCTCGTCTGGGACTCGACGTGCAAGACAAATGGTAGTGACATGGATCCGTCGACAAATTGCTGCAGCAACAAACTCCAACAAGCCGTTTGTCACACCGCAACCTCCTGCTCCACGTTAAACGTTGGGCTCACGTGGCGTTCCAGATTAGCCGATAAGCCATCGAGCTTCACGTTGTAGCGATCCAACTTGGTGCGGCACCAGTGCCAGTCACGCCCTACGACCCGAGGCAGCCAAACGCGCTCCTCTCCCGACTGGAGACGTTGCTCTGAACTCCCACTTGGTGCGTGAGCGATGACACGGCCCGGCCGGCGATGTCACAGGCGGCGACGTCCACACACAGTACCAGGGACCAAAGGTTTGGACGTGCAGGGCCTTCCCTGCACACGTACTCGTACGAGAAGACGTGTTCTCGAGTTGACGGGATGACAGATACGAAGTTCATTCGCCATGCCGAACTCAAACTCGTGCGGGGTGGGGACCCGATGGATTTCGGCAGCATGCCGCAGGTGTGGACTGTCGAGCGTAGTCCACTTGAGCTGCGAGCCCCCCGGTGGCATCAATGTTGGATCCAGCTCATGACGGTCTTCGGCTGCTCGTTTTTGCGCGTCAAAACTCGCTTCTGTCCAGATCATTGGTCACCTCGTCTGGCCCATTTTCCCATCTGAGCATATCTGATAACGGTGGTGGTGAGGCTGCTCCTTGGTGTACCGCGCGCTGAAGAGCGACGAGGCCGTTGCGATTACGCTGTCTGCGTCGAGGCGTGCAAGACAAACGGCCCTGACCTGGGGTTCGTTGGCCCACCTGTGTCCACAGGGTCTGTAATGCGACGCGGAGTTTGTCGAACGGCAAGGCATCTTCGCGTAATGTCGCGGAGAATTGGTTGCGTGTTTTTACCTTCGGCGCGCACGTGGGAAAGAGGTGAAGCAGCGGCGACGACACCCGGCATTACACCCAAATCTTGATCCATGCATCGCCCGGTATTGGTCTCTCCTTCGCCGCCGGAGTCTCAGACATGGCCGACTGGTGGTGAAGTGCTTGCAGTGCCCGAGCAGCGCATGGTAGGCGGTGCCGGTGGAAGAAGACGGCCACGGAAGAAAACGCCTGGCGAGATCCAAGTTGCTGCGACGAGAGCCCGACAAAGCTCACGCGTGCACAACCTCACCCTGGCCATTAACGACCTCAAGCAGGAACTGAACGACCTCGCTCTGCGCCGAGAGCTGCTCCACACGCGCGCGTTCTACTCGCGATTGGGCGCTAATGGCTCGATCCAGCGAACGGCAGCGCGATACTTCTTCGGTTTCGGGCAAGGCTATCGGGGTGCCATCAGTCAGCCCGATCAGTACGCGTTCGTGCATTCGATTGCCGACGAAGACTTGACGCTTGGAGTGACTGGCTTGGGCGTGGACGTTCTCATGGACCAGTGGCGGCGGTATGCGGACCTCTTGCACATTCGGAGAAGCGTGCTCAAGTCGGTGGAGCTCGTCTCGGCCGGCTCCGACGACTCGACGGTGCTTGTCAAGTGCGCGCTCGAGTTCCACGGCGTCTTCACGCGGGCCGCTGTGGACGCAGTGTTCCCAGGCGCACAGCGCGATCCGATGCTGATGCTGCAGGTACTCGGTCGCGAAATGATATGTCCGATGCTCTTCCATTTGTACTTTGATGGTGATGATCGGCTTGTCCGCCACGATGCGGAGGCAGATTTTCTCACGGCCGTGCAGAACGCGATGGCGGGCGACTCGATCGCGGCGGCACGCTTCCTCGAAGACGCCTGTATCGGCCAGGAGAGCATGATCGGCCCGATTGTGGTACACGTTGAGGACGAGGAGGCGGTGGCGATGGGAGGAAGACTGCGATCGAAGAAGTCGCGTACGTCGATATCGTACATTTGCAACGCGGGTGGAGAGGATACTACCGCGGAGGACCGATTCTTCGACCCTGTTGAAGTCAGTGACGACGAGGAGGGAGAACGGTCGTCGCAAGGGGCCGACGCCCATGGTGGTGAGTCATGTGAAGACTCACCTGATGCCAGATCTGCCTTCGAAGACGACTCGTCCTTGGTCGATGCGCGCGCACGCCATTCGCTCGCGTTCTTGATGTCGCCGTGATGCAACTGTACTATTAATACTTCACGGTCAAATCGGATCCTCCTTCGTTAGGCACGACGACGCGGGCTTCCCATGCAAAGTATTCACATATTCACAAGATACAATTCTAAGGGGATGGCAGCTTTACCGTACACGATCGAGAGAGAACCGGCACTCAGTGCTTCCCGAAGTGGGCATCGCCGTTCGTTGCCGGCGAGTTCTGGGGCTTGGCCGCAGCAGCCTGCTTGGCGGCTGCATCCTGGAGCATCTCGGCCGCTTTCCGCTTTGCTTGCTTGCTCTGCTTGGTAGCCTTGCCATTTGCCTTGCCGTTTGCCTTGGCATTGGCCTTGCCGTTCGTGGCGACAACTGGGACCGATGCAGCGACTGATGCAGGCAATCGGGCAGGAGACGCGGCGACTGGAGATGGCGTCGCAGATGGTGCCTTACCATTCGTCTCAGGTGTCTTTACAGGTGCAGGCTTTGGGGCCGGAGACGACGATGGTGTCGCATGTTCCTTGTGCGCATGACCGTTCGCCGGAGACTTCGCAGGAGATGGTGCAGGGAGAGCCTTCGCCGGAGCTGGCGTGATCGACTTGATGGCAGCCTCTGGGTTCTTGAGGTACTCCACCAACGTGGCCACGGAGTGCTCGAGCTGCTTCTTCGTGTGCAGCGAAGAGATGAAGAAACGCAGGCGGCACTTGCCCTCCTCCACAGCTGGGTACACGATCGGCTTCACGTTGACCTGGCCTTTCAGTGCGAGGTACTGCGATGCCATGGCCGTGGCGATCGTGCTGCCGATGATGACAACCACCACTGGCGCGCTGCGGAACGTCGTCGGACAGATCGGGAGGTTCTCCTTCTTACACAGATCGTAGAAATACGAGCTGCGCTCCTGCAACTTCTGCGTTCGCGACGACCCCTTCATCATGAGCTGAACAGACTTGAGCGCGGCACCGCAGTGCGCAGGCGAGAGACCCACCGAAAAGACGAAGCCGCCGGCGCAGTGCTTCAAGTACTTGGTGAGGGCCACCGACCCTAGGATAAAGCCACCCACCGACCCTAGGGCCTTGCTCATGGTACCCATGCGCACATCCACGTCCTTCGGGTCAACCTCGCAGTGCTCGCACAGACCACGACCGGTCTTACCCATTGTGCCGAACGAGTGAGCCTCGTCCAGGAAGAGCATACACTTATTCTTCTTCTTGATGCGCACCATTTCCTGGAGGTTCGGGATATCACCGTCCATCGAGTAGACGCCTTCGATAACAATCAACACACGACGGTAACGCATACGGATCTTACTCAGCATGCGGTCAAGAGCCTCCGTGTCGTTGTGCGGGAATGGGAGGATCGTCGCACCACTGAGGCGCTGACCCGTGACACACGAGTCGTGGTTCAGCGCATCACACAAAATCAGGTCACCCTTCGACACCAACGAGTCGATCGTCGTCACGTTGGTCACCCAGCCACCAACGAAAAGCACCGCCGACTCGGCCTGGAAAAACGAGCTCAGCGCGTTCTCAAGGTCCACGGCGATCTGGGTCTGACCGACAATCGGCGACGAACTCATGGTCATACCGTACTCTTCAATCGCTTTCTTCGCACCACTCGCAACTTCCTGGTTCGACGCGTTGCCCAGATAGTTGTACGTGTTGAAGTTGATCATCTTGCGCTTTTCCGCAGTCAACGTCTCCAAGAACGGGACACGGAGACCAGCGTCCTCGAACTCCTTCATCTGAGTGAAGAGGCCCTGGACTTCAGGGAGAGCGGCGATCTCGAAGCAGTTCTCGTCAATCTCCTCAATCGTAGTAGCAGGCTGAAGGCTCGAACCACCTGCGGCGTCTTCCTCATTAGTCTCCAACTCGCCAGTCGCAAGACCTGGAGCTACAGCAAGCTTCTCGGGGGTTTCGTACTGAAAGAAAGCCGAAGGCGGTACGACGCACCCAAGGAATTCTCCCAATTCGGAAGATAATCCGACAATCGCAACCGAGTCCAGGCCGTATGACGCCCACGGCGTGGAGGGATCGATCTTCGGCGGCGTGGTCGAAGCAGGCGCTGGAGTAGGCTCCGCAACGGTAGCTTCTCCGTTCATAGCTACCGGTTCAGCAACAGGTTCTTCGTCAACAGCAATCTCCTGCGCAACACGCTCGAGCAGCCACGCTAAAATTTCTTCCGGTGTCTTCACCGGACCCTGCTGCTTAGGCGCGTCGCTGTTCTCAGCGACTGGTGCTTCCTCACTGACCGACTCCGGCTTCACCGCCGGAATAGGGGTCTTGTCCTTCGACACAAACTCGTATAGAGGCTTGGTCAGCGTGCCGGTGAGGAACTTGGCCTTGGCGGCACTGCGCTGAATCTTGCCGCTTGTGGTCTTGGGAATCGTCTTCTGACGAAGCAGCACAATCGCTTCGCAGCGCAGCTGGTGCTCAGTCAGCACACTCTTGCTAATCTCACGGCAGATCTCCGCGCACACTTCCTTCGCCGAGCCGTTTTTGACCTCAACGACGATTACAAGTGCCTCCTCATGGTTCTTCTCAATCGAAAACGCAGCGACACAGCCCGGGCGAACGTGGTCATGCGCACTCTCCACCGTCGCCTCGACGTCCTGTGGGACAACATTGCGTCCACGGATGATAATCAAGTCCTTCAATCGACCGGTAACAAAAAGCTCGCCATCCTTCAAGAAACCCATGTCGCCCGTGCGCAGATAGGAGTTTGATGCGTCCTTCTCGCCGTGGAGCAGAGCGCCAAACATCTCTTTGGTGTAGTCCTCGCGGTTCCAGTAGCCGACGGCCACCGATGGACCCTTGACCCATACCTCGCCGACCTGTCCTTCCTTCAGCTGCTTCTTCGAGTCGGCGTCGACGATCGCAACGGCGAATGTTGGCATCGCCTTTCCGCAGCCGACCAACGTCATCACATTCGCATCCTTTGCCTTGATCTGCGCGTCCTTGAGCACAACCGCGCGCTTGTGCGCTTCCAAAGATGCCTTGTTCACTCGAAGCACAGAAGGCACCTTGCGCTGCAGGGGATCCTGACCGGTGCACACCAGCGTGACCTCGGCAAGACCGTAACCGCAGTTAAACGTCTTCGGATCGAAGCCCGAGGCCTGGAACTTTGTCGTGAATGCATCGAGCGACTCGACACGGATGGGCTCAGCCGCACAAATCGTTTGCTTGAGCGTGCTCAGGTCCATCTTCTTGGCCTGCTCGTCGGTGGTCTTGCGCGCCACGAGTGCGTAACCAAAGTTTGGCGCGCACACGTGGGTGGCCTTGTACTGCGTAACGATTCGCATCCAAACGGCCGGGTCCTTGATGAAACTAATCGGCGACATCGACACACAACGCGCGCCAAAGATGCACGGCGTGATAATGAAGCCCACAAGACCCATGTCGTGGTAGCTAGGCAGCCACGACACGAGCGTGTCCTCCTGCTCAATGCTCTCCCACGTCTTGAGTTGGGAGCGCAAGTTGCGGTGCGAGATCATCACAGCCTTTGGCGCCGACGTCGAGCCAGAGCTGTACTGGAAGAACGCGACATCGTCCATCGTGAGCTGCACGCTGGCCTCATCGTAGTGCGCGGCAGCCGAGTCGGCGATCGAGTCGGACGTGATCCACGTGACGTTTTCTGGCCACGTCGTCGCCGCGTTCTTATCGCCGCCAATGCTGAAGTATCCCTTGACGGTCGCCATCTTGCTGGCCAAGTGGTACGTGCGGTTGGTGAGGATCACGCGCGCGCCGGAGTCGTCTACCATGCGGTTAAACTTGGGCAAGTCCTTGGCGAGCGTGCCCGGGTACGGTGGGTACACTGGGATACCGATCGCACCGGCGTAGAGACATCCCCAGAACCCTAGCGCAAAGTCGAGGCCCGGCGGGTAGCAGAGCATGACGCGGTCGCCCTTCTTCACGCCACCCTCCGTCTGCAGCGTCGCGGCGATGCGGCGCGCCGCCTGGTCCACGTCCGCGAACGTGTAATTGACCGTCTCCTTGCCGCGGTCATCGAGGAACGTGTAGACGATCTTGTTGCGCAGTTTTCCCTTTGCGCTGCGCTTGAGCTGGTCCACCACGACCTCCTGCACGACGCCGTGCTTGTCTACGACGGGCATCGTCGCCGCTGCCGGCACCGCCGCGGCGTCCATCGCAACGTCCTTGTCGCCGGCGTCCACGCGCTGCTTCTTGTGGCCCGCCGCTGGCGAAGCCGTCACACTGTTCGACTGCTGGTCGTCTTCGTCATCGTCGCGACGGCGCTTGGCCGCGCGGCGGCGGCCGGCGACCACGACGGCCGTCGCGACCGCCGTGGCGGCGACCGACGCGGCCGCGACGGCCTCCATGGCCACGCCGCCCAGCACGCTAGCGAAAAGCGCCTCCATGTCGTCGTAAAGTGCCGTCGAGCGAGAGAGAGTTTCCCGTTGGTGGCGGCTTTCTGTCGCGGGGTTTCCCTTTTTCCGTGTGGGGAGGGAGACCGTCGAAGGAGGCAGCGGGGGGGAAACGTCGAGTGTGTGTGTGTGTGTGTGTTGCTGGTGTTTGTTGGCTTGGCTGACACGCGCCCGCCAAAGGGACAGAAGATACACTAAATAACCGAAATAGACACACGTTTTGAATTTCACTACACATGTGGACGTTCGACGCGCGGGATTGCGCGGGGAAGCCGCGTGGGTCCCAGGAGATCTTGGGTTTCGTAAGGAATCTAGACAACCGCGGGTTGAAACCCGCTGGCAGCTGTAATAAACCTCAAATTGGCATTGGCTTTGTAATAACATATATATCTAACACCAATAGCATCACCTACTAGTATACTTATTTAAGAAGTCAAAACAAAACCTGTAATAAATGATTTTGAGGTTCTGAAACAGATTCACTTGCCTGCTGTCCCGTCACTGAACATGGCTTCCCTCTCTGCAAGAAGATGGGGGGAGCAGTTCAAGGTTGCCCATCCCCCAAATTACGAATGGGCCCACGCGGAATGGGCCGGCATGACGTGGCGAGCCGGAAGACGCGGGCCAGAGATGACGATGGGAGCAAGAGTCCACAGATATCTATCTATCGCTTATGAAGACGGCTAAACTGCGGCATCGCCGGGTTCTTGGCGGCCGCTGGAGGCGGCGACGGCATCGCGACGCGCGAACCAGGGACCCCCAGTCGCGGCAGTGTCGCGCTCGGCAACGGCTTGGGGAACGATGTGGATGGAGTCCCCAGAACCGAGATGGCGTTGGGCCGCTGGCTGGGCAGCCCGATGGAGGGCAGCTGTGGTGCTCGAGAGATCGCGGGCAGCTTGGTCACGTCGTTGGAGGGCCGTCGTTGGAGGTGTTTTGTCGAGGTGGGCATGCTGCTCACGGCGGGGGCGTTGCGTGTGACGGAAGGAGGCTTGAGCGTGGAGGCGACGGGCGGGATGCGACCTCCGGTAGGTGCCACGGGCTTCTTTGTGTGGCGCTTGTCATTGGCCACTGTTCGCAGGTCGAGCACCTTGTTCGTGCCGCCGTTTTGGTTGGTGGGGGCCTTGTTTAAGGCGTCTTTGCGTCGATCAAAGCCCTTCCGGATGTCGTCGAATTTTTGAAGGTGCGGGTTCGAGATGTGTTTACCCGCTGCAGCCCCGCGTATCGGAGCCTTGACCTTTGGGGGTTGTGGCAGCGGTTTGCCAGCTCCACGTCGAGTCGTTCCTGATTCCAGTTGGGTCCGACCCGCTGCGGTGGTCGTCGCTTGATGGCTGGCGGTCTTCCGCTGCTGAGCTGCCTGCTTCTTTTTCTGCATCCAATCCTGGATGAGCACGTCCTGCTTCTGCTGCTGCTGTTTCACCTCCTTCGCTTTCTCGTTTTTCGCGAAATTTCGACGCTCACGATCGGTCATTCGCCGTAGCTGTCGTTGCTTGTTCTCCGGTAAAGTCGTCAGAAACGTGTCCGGTTGCTTCTGCTTTGCATTGAGCGTGCGTTTGCGAGCTGCGCTGGAAGCTGTCGACTGGGTCAGCGATGGCCGCTGTGTGTCCTTCGCTCGAGCTTTGGATACTGTTTTGACAGCGTACACAGTGCGCGATGGCTCCTTGTTGGGCCCACTTGCTTTGCGTTTCGAGAAGCGGATGTTCTTCGTGGTTGTCACGTTATTGTCGTCGATGTCTTCAAGCACCAATCCGTCTCGACCGTCACCGTCCAAGCCGTCGACGCCAAGACCTGCGTCCTCCAAGTGGCGAATCCGCTTCTCCAGTTCCATGAGTTTGTCGAGGCTGCAGATCATCTCAACATTCGTGGCTTCGGCCCTCTGGGCGGTGCTCAAGCTGCGATTATACCGTCGAGACGAGAACTCTTCGTCTTGGTTGCTCTTGTGGCCTTTTGGAACAGAGTGCGACTTGGGGCCGCCGCCCAGCTCGGCCATACCTTCTTTATACCGTTGCCGCCTGCGATGGATATCTTCGCGCTGCGCCATCGTCTCCTTGAGCTTTTTCAAATGCTGGATGTGGCGCTGCACATCGTTCTCGACCTTGACTTCGTCTCTCTGCTCTCGTGCTTCGAAGTCGCGGAAGAACTCGGTGTTGACTTGCAGCGGCCGCAACTGCTCCTCCTCGATGATCTGCTGGATGCGCTGCCGCTTCTCCTCCACATCTTCATTCGCGAGAGATGAGGCAAACCGAGAGTCCTCTCCTTTGATCTTGTTCGTCTTGATGATCGCAGCTTTCAGCGCTGCCTCGTTCGCCAGTTTGTGCCAGTTGAGCAGCTTCATCTCCTGTTTGAGCTCCTCGGAGATGCTAGGAGGACGCGGCTTGGACTTTCGACCCGTACCGATTCCCGCGGTGCCACCTCTAGAGTTCACATTTCTCCTGGCGGTAGTGGAGGATGACAACGGGCGCTCTACGCGCGCATCGCCGTCGTCGTCGCCCATCGATGCCTCATAGTGGTCGAGCTCCTTCACCCAGCCCGAATAGTTCGTCGCGACCGCCATCCTCGATTCTCCTGGAGGCTGCAACCCTGGCTGAGTGCGTGGGTATATAGCGTCCTGTTAGACGCCGTGATGGCGTCTGCGTTCAATGCACACACGGTCGCAGAGAGTTCGGGTCGGCGCATTCGTCGATAAGCTGCGTCCAAAAATGGCTACACTCTCCCCATCAGATCAACCTGATGACAGGCTAAGAGTGATGGTCATCGGCAAGAATATCCGCCAATCGTAGTTCGTTTATTCACCGTTTTCATCGTATCTGAAATTGCAGAGCCGTTAGAAACGTGGGCCGTGTGTGACACGTGATTTGATGTGCTGTGCAGACTCCAAACGACGATGCCGCCAGCCGAAGCGACCAAGTTTGACAATGGAGTGCGTGGCTCCAGAACGGAGGCGACGCAGGCACCAACGTATCTGCGATGGTAACCTTCTCTATGCTGATATATAGGAGTGCACGCAGCTGCAGAAGGACTCGCTCAAGTGTCTGATGGGTGCGTAGCTTGCTTGGGACGGTGGTTGTGGAAGCCTGTCGAGTTCCTTCTGTTTCTGCGTACTGACTGGAGTGTGCATTGTTTCTTTGCAGACAACAATGGGCGTCGAGACCTCTGCCATGCATTCTTTGAGCGGTATCGCCAGTGCACGAAGGAGCGCCAAGACCGATTGGCGGAAGAGAAGCGGCTCCGCCGTCTCGGAAAGCAGTAATACGCGCGTGACGTTGCGATTGCTAAATACTGGGGATATCTTTGATGCCGGCCTCGGCGTCCGTCTCGATGCCAATCAAATCGTACACAGCCTTGGGCTTTTTCTCCATACCGTCTGCCACTTGGTTGACGGCGTCCGTTACGATACGCTTTCGAGCGACCCATGCCGTCTAAACACAAGGCTCACAACAGGTTAGATTTCGGCCAGCGACGGGTCTGTACGCAATAGATAAACTTCTCACCCGATACTTGGAAAACTTTCGCTTGAGAGCATCTTTCTGACCAGGCGGGATCGGCGGTCGGTCCGGCCGTTCAAGGCTCGCCAGCTTTGTCTCCAACGCCACAGACTCCTCCTCCAATTGCACGAGCATCGTCTCCAGGTCGGCATCCGAGATCTTGGAATTGATACTGGCCAGGGCGCCTTCTGCAGTCTTCAATTCCTGGTCGAGCATCATGCAATCTGCCTCAACTTGCTTGATCTGGTCTTCGATATCTCGTCGCTCATCGTCGGATGGCACGGGCAACTTGTTCTGGTTCATGTAGTAGATCTTGGCCTTGCCGTACGTTTTGCTCGACAGTTCCTCTCTGCGCCGCAAAACAAGGTCAATAGAACTTCGTGGTGCGGTATACATCGATCAGAATCCACTCACTTGTCCGACAGATTGTCGAGGATCTTGGTGAGTGCCGGTTTGGCGATCGCGCGGTGCAAGTTTTCGAACACATTAAGCATGCTGTACGGGCGGTTTGTCTGTATGACCACCGTCAATAGTATCACACGCACCCAAACTGTGTGTCTTTCACAACATCCACCCACTCACCTTTCGCATGTAGTCCAGCACATACGCGGTCGGGTCGCCTTTGATGGCTGCGGCTGGTTTCTCTGCTGTCGATGCGTTCGCCGACTTCGCTGTAGTCGCCTTGGGACTGCTCGTCGTCTTACTCTTCGGCGCCGCGCTCGCTTTCACTGCCGGCGCCTTCTTTGCTACCGGCTCTGCCTTTGTCTTCGACGCTGGAGAAGCTTTCTTCGCCTTTGCCGCTGGTGCTGCCTTGGCGGTTTTGGCCTTCTTGGCTTTTGGCGCGCTTCCCTCGAAGTCCGATTCGGCGTCGCTCTCGCCGCTCCAGCCGCCGGCGTCCTCCTCCTCTAGTTCCTCCTCATCTTCGTCCGCGACGCTGGCCTCGCTCGCCGACTCATCGTTGTCGTCCTCCGTGCCATCGTCCAGCGAGAAGTCGTCGTCTTCAAAGTCGTCGTCGTCACCTCGCCCCATGTTCAACCCGTGATGTTTCCGCGCCAAAACATTCCCACACCAAGGGCAAGTCTTCTAAAAGCACCGTGTCAGTCCTACTAAATACGAATCGTTTGTACTACAGTACTAGTCCTGTAACATACGATTATCTTGAAGCGGCGTCAGACACATCCAGGCATTGCCTGGGCCGGGCTGTTGGGACGACAGCACAGAATTCCTCACCTCACACGAGACAGGACCAATGCCTCGTTCATGGCAACTTGCCACCAACGAGCTTGCCAATGGCTGAGTGGGAGGATGATCATAACCGTCGAGCGACCAAGAGCGACACGACGTGCGAAGTTAGGCGTTGGACACGTCCAGTCCATTTGGTTCATAATGACGGTCAGTCGAAAATGCAAAAACGACGCATCCATCGCGCAGAAAAATCGACCAAGCGGCGCAGCTGCACCGAGGAGAAACGATTGCGATCTTCTTGTCCAGTGGACAACTGCAACAGTGGTGTATTGATACAAGTTCTATTACACGTAGTGTAGCGTGAGATCGCTGGCACACTTCACGTGATGCGTCCGTGATGGCAGCAGCGACTGCATGCGCTGTCGCACATCGAGGACAGCGGTGAAATGGCGACTTACCCCTCCACTACGAGATAGACCTTTGTTTTCCACATTGAATATCTAATATAGTTTGACCCGATAGATGGACGCGCGTATTGGTTTCAGCAGGATATTCTTATTTGCTCGCGTTGTATGATATTGCGGGATTTCAGCATGACTGGGCCCGGGCCTTCAGTGCACAATGCTGGAATCTCACAATATCATACAGCAGGGGGTAGGGCCATGTGCTCTTCTGCCAGAGACTTTTTCAAAAGGGCTGGCTCCATCGTCTCGTCTGCCCGTTGGACACAATTGAACAACCCGCGCCTCACTTTAGCGTGGCATCCGCACTTGTTTGCATCCGTCATGTCCCACGGAAGCCCCACTGACTCCCGTCTCACGACCCCGTTTTGGTGTGCCCACCACCCTTATTTACACTCTCGGATATGAGATGGCCCACTCTGTAG
>JAADVV010000380.1:0-17263 GCA_023335905.1 Pythium pyrilobum | reverse complement strand
CGGCCTCTTCACTTTCGTCGTCGCCAGACTCATCACCGAACGGGTCATTGTTGAACAGCTGCAACAGGTTTGCGCGCCCTTCAGCGTCCTCTTGTGTCTCCCTTCGGCCTCGCTCCTCAATGCCCTCCTTCTCGTCGGCGCTGTGATTACCGGACCGTCGTGCCATTCGTGTCTCAACTGTCTCCTTCTATTCTGTGTCAGGGTCTTCATCCTGACTCGATTGCATGTCATCCATCTTCGGTTGCTCTTCTCCGCCACCGCCCGATGGCGGCGTACTGGCGTCTGACCTTGCCGCCCTGCCATCTGATCCGTGCTCGTCGTCGTCAGATCCATCTAGAACAAACAACGACCACAATCGCGGGGTGGGCTTCTCACGCGTGTCGCCTTCACACTCGTCAGAGTCCTCAATTACAATAATGTCCCTCGTCATCATTGTCGCTCCCCTCTGGTTGGAAGATTCAAGAATGCAGTCTCCAACCATCCAACTTTTCCCCTCGGCAACTTTTGGCCATCTCGTTTGCTGCCCGCGTTTTGCAGCAACTTTTCAAGTTTCGACGTGCACCGCAAATTTCCAACATTTCCATTTTGGCAACTTCGCGACTTCTCTCCTGCTCCTTACCCAAATGCACGGGGCTAGTGGAGTTGACAACATGCAAACCCAACCACATAGTTCTTGGTCAGAAACGAGTGGAACAAAACATTGTAAAAACACCATGCACGGCAGATCTTGTCATCACTTCCATCCCATCCAGCTACGATACTGGAACGCGGCCTGCCCCTCGTGCACCAAGTATTCGAAGCGAGTAGAACGAGCTATTTGATCAATTTTCACACTGAGATGTATATTGTTTGGCTCATCCATAGCTGCGATTCCGTCTTGGCGACTGGTGCCAAAATCATTTGGCAACCGCACTGGACTTGAGTTTCTTCGGCTCCTTTTGACCACGGATGCGGCCCTCAACACTGTCGCGATGGTATTTGTTGAAGATTTGTGTCGTCGTGGCAGCTTCTTGCTCGATACCGGGGTCGCTGTTTCGGGTAGATTTGCAAACGAGTAGCCACAGCAACCGTAGTCGCATCATCTTCACCGGATACGCAGTCAAACGCCCCGACGCCTCGAAATCGATCTGCCTGTTCATGTAGCTGTACGCTTGAGCGACGCAGTACATTCCACAGCTGGTTCCATCCTGTTGGACCGGGATCTCCAAGAACTCAGTTGCGATCTTCCGCAGTTTCTCGTACACACGGCTGTCGTCAGCAAGATCAGCAACAGAACCACCGATCTTCTCATCCCTCTCGAACCAAGCTTCGAGAAATGGGACACACCATGTCGTCCAGGCCTCTCAGAGACGTGGCTGCCACTGCCACACTGTCGGGTCGTACAAGAAGCACTTGTTCTTCGCATCCGAGTTGAGCTGCACGCACGCGACACACCAGTGACCCATGCCACTCTTGTCTGCGTCGTAGATGAGCGAGAATATCACAACTCGAGTCGATTACAAGCGCTGTCGCGGCAGGGTCACCTTGCCGGTGTTGAGAGAATTGATCACAACTGCGCGGTCACACTGACCAGCGAGCATGCGGAGAGAGTAGTTCACAGCCACGTCGTTGAACTTCGATTTTCTTGCTAGCCTTCCGAATAAGCTGCCGACTTCAACACGACTGGATTGACGCAGTCCTGTTGGGATAGCATCCTATCTTGCAGACGGAAGAGATAGAACAGTCTTGAGAGAGCAAATCTCGAGAACACCTGGAATCTCGGCTCTCATTTGTGTCGTTGCAGCCGTATTGCTGACGTGACCCTCGACCTTGTTCACTTGTGACTGAAGGAGCGACACATCACAACCCGTCACCACCTTCCAGTTCGACGGCGTTGTTGCCCACTGCATGTCCAAGACGTATGCTTCAAGCAGGTCAACGGGGAGGGCGAACTCGGTCAGGTTGTGCACAGTCCGCCTGACAAGACAGAAAAAGGAATGGGTCAGCGATCGGCATATCCGGAATCCAGTTCGGTCACGACTTACTCAGAAAGCCCCCGCAGTGATTCCATACTGACGACGTATTGGTCGCTCTCGGAAGTGCCTGCCATCGCCGACTCGACAATCTCGATTACAGGCAGCCGCTTACCGATTCTCTTGTCGTCCTCGCGGCGTAGTTTACGCGCCGTCTTCGCAATGTCGAGAATGTACCTCGGAACACTGAAGTTGAAACGAAAGTCGCGCTGGTCAATTGTATACTCGCGAGCGATGGGCGACCTATTCTGGATGCTTGAGTTCGCAAAGAGCACGGGATACTGCGCATGGGGATGCACTGCGTCTAGGAGAAGATTGTAGTCTAGAGCAACGACAAACTCCTCTAGGAACACTGGACAATCATTTTATGGTTCACCGACAGTAGTCGGCCAGTTGCAGATCCGAGCTAGTTCGTGGTTTTGGTTGTGCTGGACCTCGCAACACCAGGTAGCGTCGCCCCAGCCAAGACTCCGCCTGCCGAGTCCACCCACCACCACGTGCAGACGCATTTGACGGCTGTACAAAACCCTCGGCCTTCCGCGTTGCACCACGAGTATTGAGCGCTTGAGGGTCCGCTACAGTGATATCCGTGCCCGTCCTGGCCCGCCGCGAACCTCCCGATGCTCCGATTGGCGTCTGTGACTGTCACCGAGTTCGTGTTGTGCAGTTTGGCAGGCTCGTATTCGACTGGAAAAGGAACCATTCCCACGCTCTCTAGGACATACGGTCTGCTCTCCGGGGGAAACGCCAGCCCATCGATCTCATATGCGAGATTGCTGGGAACAGCGCATCTTGTAATGTTGATCAAATGAGTTCTGGTGTTGAAAACGGCCCGGCGTAGGCTACATCGTCACCTCCGTCCAAAATCGAGCTGAGCGTCGCATCTGACGCAGCAGGGTAGCGGACTGGACCACAGCTGACGACGTGTGAGTCGGCCAGCGAGATGGTGGATGGACGAGCGATGGTCAGCGGTGTAGCCATTGCTGCGTGATGCGCACCCATGAGATCCTCCTCTCTTACAAATATCTCGGCAAGGCCGGAGAACATCTGAGAACTTTTCTCGATTGCCGCGAACAAGATGTCATCGTGGTCTACAAACGCTTCATCCTGGGTGTTGGTGGGTGACGCTGCGAGTAGGGCCACGAGCGTATCACGTAAGTCGTCCGCACAATTCCGAAAACGCGTTGAGCCTTGCGCAATCTGGTACTGGACGACAGACTTGAACACAGTGGTGGGAATGTTACGCTTCTGGGTATCGTTGGGGACGACCAAGTCACACACTTAGCCCTTGCGAAGCTGAATATGCGCCACAGCTTGGCTAGTGAGGTGAGAGGGTGGTGGAGGAGCTGGAATGTGTGCAGACGAATGCGGCTGATGGACAGTCTCTGCGGGGTCCACGGCGATCGATCGCTCACATGGCGCAGTTCACTCAAACGTAGTAAAGAGGCTTGAAAGATTGCGCGGTCGAAGTCTGGCAAATGGGTCGCGGCGGCAGCCATGCGCCGGCGAAGACGAATCATGCGCACGAGATCGGCTGACGTGGCTGTTTCTCGCAGAACTTCATGAGCAACATATAGAATGTGCCGGCACGGGAGTCGGCTGCTCAAGTAGAAATGGCACGTGCACGACCAGACCGCACTGTCAACCTCCATCTTGAACGAATGAACCCCATTCACTCGAATCGCATGCCTTGAACCCGAGCATCTGACGGCCTCGAACCTTGCTCCCGATATGTACTTGTTCCACTGAGCTGTGACAAGTTCGGCGGCGTAGTCACTGAGCTGACACAAAATCGGCCGGACGAAGTTGTGGGTGTTGGCGCAGAGTCGCGTCCTGGTAGCGAAGTCCTCGATCAGTGCCTTTTCTCTTCGAAGCACAGCAGTACCATGAATGAAGATCGTCTCCACGCACAAATCGATCCGCTGTTTCTTTGCCAGCGTGTCCTTGAACTGCTTTCAATACGATTCCAGTCGGTTCGACGTGATATTCGTTGCAGTGAAGATCTGCCCGCCCAGCGTAACTCCACATCGGGATGCAGTTGAACCAACACGCCTCCATGTACTCGTGAGACACGGTATGCTTCGGAGACGATAGCGTGGACGTCAGAAACATTCGCTGATGGTGCCAAGATCACTTGCTTGAACCATTTGAGCACGTGGAATTGGCAGAGAACCACGGTGGTCTGAGGAAACACCTCCTCAAGAACCATCATTCCGTGTAGTCTTTATCAATGACCACTGACACGATCTTGTCGATGGCTCCCGGGTTGGTTGCGACGAAATGGTTGAGCACAAGTCGCATCATCTTTTTCGATTGGGGCGTGCAGAAGAAATCAAGCACCGAGACTCCTTTCCTGTTGCTGCCGTAGCAAGAAGAGAGCCTGCCGAAACCAATAACCACGTCAGTTGCTTATACGTCATAGCACAGTGGCCATTGATAGCTTCCCTTACCGAGATAGAAGCCTTGATGGTTAGTGCTGTGGGTCCAGTCCATGATGAGACTGTCCCCCCAACATTGGTACATCGTGCGCTGCATCCGTGTTTGAAGTACAATGCCACACAAGATGCCATCTTCATCGTTGATCTGGAGACACTGGTTGCCGTCGTGCGAGGCAAACTGCGCGATCAGCTTCTGAAGCGACTCGAGCGTACTACAACCACCCAGTCGACAGTGCTTGACGTTTTCGAGCATTCGGCGGGTGAACGTTTTGCCACGTTTGCGGCTGATGATGTCGCAATCAGCTTGGCGTATCCGTTGCTCTCGATCATAGCAACTGCTTCTCTGAAGAGGACTGCATCGTCGATTTCTGAAGACGTTTGGTAGGAATCGTACACGTCGGCGTCACAAGTGTAGTTGTGATTCGGGTTCTACATTTAATGAAACAAATCAGTGGAGGAACAGCAACTTCTTACAAGTGAAAGGCTAACCTCATTGACGATTCACACAATCCACTTTCCCGTCACGTCGTTCCGTTTTGCCTCGGCGGTCAGTCTAGCTAAGCAACCGGTGTATCGGGTCGCTGCTTGGTAGCGCTCTCCATCGCCACGTGATTCTTGTGTGCAGCCGTGGGTGCACCACATAGTCTCAATGAAGTAGTTCAAGTGCTCCGCGACAAGCTGAAGTGAACCGCTGAATACCCTGTCCCTTGCCTCGGCTTTAGCACGCCTCGTGTTGAATGCCTGCGTCAGGATTGTACACGCCACAACAACTCAGACCCCGTACTCGATCGACAACGGAATGATTGCGTACCTGTTCTTCGCATCCCTGGAGATGGAGGTGCGCACGCGATAAGAGACGCTGTCCACGGTGTACTCAGCCCACGCCGCGTCGAAGGCCTTGAAGGTGTCGAACGCAGCGAACCCAAACCGTGGTAAGGGCGTAAGCACTCTCATTGCTGCAGCACGATCTGCCGCGGCGGCAATCTCCTCAGCCAGCGGTTTTGTGCGCCATTTGGCACGGGACTTGTACGGGACTACAGCAATACTGAATAGAGATATTGATACACGGCATCTCGTATCATTGCACCTCCTCTCCCCCTCAGACGTACCAGCCGGTGTCGAAGTCGTATTCTCCATGACAGATCCCTCAGCGTCTTTTCGACCCCTTGGCAAATTCGACAATGAAGGGTGAAGAACATCGTCCCAACAGTTCAACTTTTTGTCGCTCCACTCTGAGCGCTATGGCAACTTTTCAACTTTTCTCCACGTCATGGGAGTGGGTACAGCGGAATCTTTCACATCGGAAACTTTCTTTGTAGTTTTCGAGAGGTTTTATTTCACACTCGAAAGTTACCGGCCAGATCGACAAGTTGCACTAGGTGCTCCGCAGTTTCCAGCGTTCCATCTAGTGGTGGTAAATTTTGAGATGAATCGGTTTGTAACCCGGTTCAAACCGAATATCCGGTTTATATCAAACTGACTCGAGCTGACTCGATTCGACCCGGTCCCGAATAGCATCCATGATCTCTTGGACTTCCTGTTCGCGGTGACGTCTCGCGGCCTAGTGGGCACGAGGCTGCGGCATCGACCTGGCTGTGTCAGCGCTTCATGTGGGCCGCCCACGGTTGGCGATCCCATCCCCTCATCGACCGACTCGCCACGTCCAAGGCCTCTCAAGGACCTCTCCGCGGCTGGACGTCTACGTGGCCGTGCCGCCGACGCCGTAGCAGCGGCTAGATGACATGCAGCTCACACTGGTGGCGTCGACCGCGAAGCCATCACTCGCGGACCGCTACGAGCAGCAGGCGCCTTTTGTGGCGCGCGCCAACCGCTTGAGACGGCGTTGCTGCTCTCGGCCATTGTCACGCACCCGCTGCAGCCGCTCACCTCGCTTGGCGCGCGCAAGGTCATCGAGAAGGACGACATCTGGGGCGTCTGCTCGAGTGACGCGTGCAATGCCCGGGAGACGCGCTTCGACGCGTATTATGCCGCGATGCGTGCAACGGCCTGGGACGCGCTTCGACGCGTGCAACGCCGCGATGCGCGACGACCGGTGGTTCTCGCTGTTCGTGCTCGCGCTTTTCACGACGTCCAACGCGATCTGTGCGTCGTGATCGCCAACTACCTCGGCCACCTCACGGCCATGGTGCTCCAGCCGTTCCTCGTGCAGGCCATCCTCAACTACATCAACGGCCACCGAAACGTCTCTGGGGTCTCGAGATGCTACGTGCTCGTCGCCATGATGACCTTGCTCTCGTCATTATGGTCACGGGCCTCAACTAGGGCGTCTTCCTGCGCTCTCTTGGTGGTCTTGAACGCCGTCCTCCAACAGGCGTTGTGCCTCTCGATCGGCGCGCGCCAGGCGTACACAACAAGCGAGATCATGAAGCTCACGAGCGCCGTGTCCGACACGGAGCGCGTATTTAGCCCCAACCTTTTGGACCAGTGGCTGCTAATCGCGCCGCTTGTGTTCCAGCTCACGGTCGTGTTGGTCGTGGCAGAGTTTGACGTGGTCGCCGCACTGCTCGTCGCGGTCGTGACGACGTCCGTGCAAGTCGTGCGCAAGATTGGCGGCAAGCAGAGTGAGCTGCGAGCGTGATCGAGGGGCGCGTCAAGGTCACACCTGAGACGCTGCCGGGCGTGAGCGTAATAGTGGGAGGAGTCTCACAGCCCATCGAGCGCGCGCGAGGTTGCGGTCTTCCGACGCTTCCACTTTGTGTATCATCAACTCAACTCTGTGTGTCGTCAACTCAGTAATCCTCTTCCTCATGTCCGTGCTCTATGGTACACTCGTGTTCGGCGTGCACATTTGGCGCAAGGGCACGATGGCCGTGACCGACCCGCACACGCTCATCGCGATGGTCGACATCAGCCGCCTCGCCGTCAACATGTTTCTGCAGGCCATTACATCATGCTCGCAGCCGCGCATTGCGTTCTGCTGCATCGACCAGTACATGTAGAGCGGTGAGCTCAGCCTGATCGCACATAATGATGACCGAGAAGGCGCGCCGCAGCAGCTCTCGCGCAAAGACAGTATCCTGATACGACGCCGAACACCTGCTGACAGTTACGGCTTGATTGAACTCCATAAAAGACTGGAGCTCCCAAATTGCTTGGACGGCATCATCGCCGAGACGAGCACGGCGCTCACGGACCGTGCATCCAGCACGAGAGAAGGCTTCCTACTGGAGACGGACGCTGCTTGAACACCAAGAAACTCGCGTGCTATCACGTAAATGCTCGGATAGTCCTCGCGATGCTCCTTGAACCAGGCACACACTGATCAACTACTCGCGCTAATTTTCATGCCTGTACCCATCCAGCGCTGGAGTTCACTTTCACAGGGCTCGTCGTCTGGCTGTCGAACCGACCACCCCATCACCGTCTGCAGCGTCGAGTCCCTCGAGAAGTGTGCGGATAGTGCGGTAGGCATCGTTGTCCGCAGTGTCGCGCACTTCCGTCGAGCTACCAGCGTCTGCATGGGTAGGCTCGCGCCAGGCAAACGCTGCCGTGTACGCTTCTCGCAACAGTCGCATCGCGTCCAGCGGGTCGATACCGAACTTGGCGAGCTTGTTCTTGTATCGTGGATCAACCAACGCATGCGATAGTGATAGTCAATAGTCAACGCGTCGCATTCGACCAGCTTGTTGTAGACAATGGTTGCAAAGGCCCTCTGTCATCGTCCCGATGGACTTGATTGCTTTCCCCTTGATCAGCCGCAAAACTGGGACGACCATACCGAGCGTAGGGTATAGCGATCCCAAGGGAATTACCGTAGCCTCATGGAATGGTTTCAGAAACGAGCAGAAGACCTCCGCTGCTTTCCACACATCGTCGGAAATGTTCACCAGCGATGAGTCATTGTGCTGGATAGAGAGTTCCGTGCTGAAGGAACACCTCCAACATCTCGTACGTGCTATTCCAACGGGTCTCACAGTCCACTTCACCATCAGACACTTGACCTTGAGCGTCGCAATCAGGCCCGAATGCTTCAGTCAGCTTGGGCGCGTCAGAGATCTTCTTTGCAATCTCCCGAATTGATTCAATCGACGTGTGCACAATGGGGCAAGCCGGAGTCCTGCTTTGACGGCCAGCTGAATCACATGTGCCGTGCATCCTAGATGGAGCACTTCACTGTACGAGCGATCACGCAGACGCCCGTTTTGTTCCGCGTCCAGTGCGGCCAACGCGTCGAGACGGGACTGCGACGAGTTTGACAGACAGCCCATTCGTATTGCACGGCCATCTCTCGACAGCCAGCATCAAGGGATGGATGACCAAGAAATGGCAACAATAGACGTTAAGGTGCGGCGCCTGCTTCACGACTGGCTAGACGGGCTACGAGAGGAACAAGATCCAGCAATCGCGCAGTGCAAACTTCGCGACGCGGACATGTGTACGTATCTCCGCGCTCACGCCTCTTCTCGGCTGAAAGGGTATCAGGCTGAACCGTTCATCACGCGAGATTACTCGATCGACTGCGCGCATGTGCTCGTTCTCGAAGAGTTGTTTCCTGACATGCCGCACCACATTATCAGAACGTACACCGATGAGGATCCTACCCAAT
The DNA here is from genome assembly GCA_023335905.1 of Pythium pyrilobum. Taxonomy (NCBI): domain Eukaryota; phylum Oomycota; class Peronosporomycetes; order Pythiales; family Pythiaceae; genus Pythium; species Pythium pyrilobum. The sequence goes on along the minus strand of JAADVV010000380.1, from coordinate 8,246 downwards.
TTGTGTCTCTGCCTGTGATGTATCGACGCGTTCCAGATTTTCGAGCGGCACTCGCGAAAGCTAAGGAGGCCCGTTCGTGGGACCCAGTCGAGATCTTCTTGAATGAGTTATCGCACGACAGCAGCACGGAAGACTCTCTCCACTGCCAAGGGCACCATCACCAATGCCAGCAGCGAACCAGAGACAACCATCGGACGCGATACAATCGCGACCGACTGGACTAACGGATTCTTCCAAATTCACCAACGACGCAAACCTACCCATCACCGAAACTACCCCTAATCAGCAATGACTGGGCTCATCACGCAAAACGTCCCTTTCGCAACATTTTCATCAACTAAGAGACGTGGATGGCGAGGCGGCGGCAGCTCCTCGACGACCAACGTTTCACCTTCATTCTCCTCCAAGAAACACACGTCGGCTCGCAAGAGGAGGCCGATCGCCTTGCGGCGACGTGGAGGGCAAGAAAGATGAGGCTGCGCCGCCTCTCTCCTTCTGGAGCGTTGGTTTCTCCAAGCCAGCAGGCGTCGCGATTTTGTTGCTCCACAAGTTCAAGGTGAGCTTTGCGTCCGCGAACAGTCGGTGTCGGAAAGCCGACTGCTGCTCGTGGAGGCAGACGTGATGTGCATTGTGAATCTATACGCACCCAATCGTCGACGCTTTCGTGAACGCTTCTTTGATGTGGTGCGTTCATGTATCTTGCTGGTGACGAGACGGCTGTGGGTGGCTGGTGATTTTAACTGTGTCGTCAACCCTCGCTGTGACCGCGTGGTGAACGGAGCATGGAGCACACACGAGACGGAAAGTCCTGCGCTCACTACTCTGGCCGACGCGTGCGGTCTTGTCGACGACGTCTCAACGATTTCCCGCGCAGCACAAGTCGAGACAACTGAATCTCTGACATACTGGCAAGGCTCGATCAAAGCCAGGCTCGATCGTTGCTATGTCCGTGGTACCTGGGTAACAGGAACCGCACAAGTAACTTCTCATGGTAAAAGCGACCATTGCGGGGTCTTAACATGGATTCGGGAACCACGCTGACGTCCACTACGGCGACGCCTGCCTCCAAAGCTGTTCCCCACTGCAGGACGCAATGCTGGCGGCATCGAGCGACAAGTGGGTCACGGGCTCGGGCACAGTCTTCTCCACCCAAGCTCGCCACACCCCTTGGGACACACCCGTGGACCACATCAGTGAGACGCTTCGAGCGACCAAGCTTGCTGAAAAACGCCGGGCGAAACGCAAACGCAAGCGCACCGACCTCCGTCAGCGACAAGGGAACCGCACTGTTCGCGACCTGCTCAACTACGTGAAAGCTCGTGTTGGGTGGAAAGCGACAGCCCAACGTGGAGCGCAGATTCTCGAAAGGAGCGGCAACTCAGCACACTTGTTTCGCCGTTTTGTTAATTAAGGTCAGCGTCGCGTCATTCCACCATTGCAACACCCGCACGGGACGTCACTCCCGGCAGAGGCTTCGTACGCCGACATCATGGCGCCCGTCTGGGAACCACTGCTCGGGCAAGTGCACTCCGCGCTGTCGACGGATGCGCAAGAGGCCGAAAGTAGACGTCTCTTCATCGCCCCCGCCCGATACCAGCTCGGGGGCGAAGAGAATGCACGGCTGATGACCATGATTACTGAAGACGAGGTACGGGCAGCGATTCGTGGACTGGGTCTGCACACGGTTGCCGGACCGAGTTGACTGGGAAATGACTTCTATTGAGACGGGAGGACATATTGACGCCTCGCCTGACGGAGGGATCCAACCGAATCCTCACCGGGGGAGAGATGCCTCTGTCTTTCGGCAACACAATCGTAGTATTCATCCCTAAAGAGGGCGACGACGCCATTGGCACCAACTATCGTCCGATCTCGCTCCTGTGCTCGAGTTACAAGGTCCTCACGAAGATTATTGCCAGCCAGACGCAGTCCAGTCTCGGCAAAGTGATTAATGCCGACCACACGGATTCGTACGGGGGCGAGACCTCGTGAACAACGTCACGCTAATGCGAGTGATCCTCCGCCAAGCGACAACCGACGGCTCACCAGCGAGCGTAGCCAACGCGGCGGTGGTCCTACTGGATTCCGCAAAGCGTATGACACGCTGGACCTCGTCTTTCGTGACGGTGGCGCTTCAGGCTTTTGGCTACCCTGAAGCCGTTGTTGAGTTGATCGAGCGATTGCACTCTGGGACTCGCGCAAGCTTCCTTGTCAATAGGGAACTCTCCACACCGAGGCCAGTGGTGATGCTGCCCGCTCGCACCTCTGCTTTTCTTGATCGCAGCGGATACCCTCAAGCACGCCATCGATCAAGCGCCAGGCATATCTGGGATTTCTCTGCGAGGACACTTTGCCGACCACGTCCACACGTCTTCCGCTTTCGTCGATGATTCCGTTGTCTTTCTCAACAACGGGACCATGATGACCAGGCTGGAAGATGCCCTCGCCCGTTTCGCATCCGTATCCGGCCTTCACGTCCAGCCACACAAGAGTCATGTGATCATCCTCCATTCAGCTTGCACTGACAAGCACCTCGGCAGTTCCCCTGGGGACAACGGTTCGCTACCTAGGCGTGCAGGTTGGTCTTGCTGACTTGGAATCAATCAACTGGGCTCGACGTGTTGCGACGAGCCAGCGCCGTCTCGGAGTACTAACCCAATATACAACCGGAGTCCAGGATTGTGTGCAAGTTAAAATCGCCTGTATACGAAGTCTTCTCCTCACGTCCAAGTTCTTCACACTGTCCCGCGGGGTGCTGCACCAACTCGACTAACTCGTGCGTCAGTACATGTGGCGCGGTACAATCACGTCCCAGCCCCTGCGCGCGAAAAAAGTGCACGAGATGTCGTGCACTTGCCCACGCGACTCGGTGGCCTCAGACTCGTAGCCTACCGGGGTGCGATGCTCACTCAAGCAGCGATGAGCGTGTTGAGTTGGAACACTCGGCCGCACGACAAGTACTGGGGAGCTTTGCACAATATGCTCCGACCTGAAACAGGCATCATCAGCGACCCACATGTTGTTGTCCGCACATATCCCTCCACGCAGTCAACAAGTCCGGCTCTCCGCTCTCTAGGAGCACGGAACAGCCTGCTATCTCTGGGATACCGCTCGGTAAACGCAGCACTCGCGGCACAGTACCCATACCCACCACATTTGGCGACGGGCAAAGCGGATATCCTTCCATCGCTCGTAGCGCCCTGAACAAGGCGGAAGAATTCAACTTCGGGTCGACCTGACGACGTGGACCCGGCTGGCACAACGAACATACGCAGTAACGCCTCCGGAAATCCGGTAATTTCTACGTTTCCCTGGTTTGACAACGCGTGGATCCTGGACAAGATGGCGACCCACTCCGCCGCAGCTGATTCACATTCGTGAGCATCTCGACACCTGAAGAATTGAAGCCGACTCGAATGAACGCACTGGAGCACACGTTCCGCAATCCAACGGACCGTGGCGACAATATGTCACCCTCTCTGGTCCGCAGGTTGCCTAGTGGCTCTCCATCGTTATCATCAACATGGCTGGATTGCGGGCGATTCAGCGACAGAAGCGAGGCGAGTATACGGCGCTGAGCGGCATGACGTCTTTGATCCGTACGAGTGGCGACTCACGGATTCGTCAGCGCTTCAGGGCATCGCCATAGACCAGACATGGGGAAGAAACACGACCAACCGGATTCACTTCAGTCTCACTGGCATCGGTGGCGCCGGCCGATCACCTTCGCTGACACGTCTCAGTCGCCGCAAACACAGCGTGATCTCCACGCTCTACGCCAAAGTGGACATGTGTTTCTCGCCAGTCATCCTGGTCTCCAACACGTTCCAACCCTGACAACTTAACTCCGGCGAAACACTTCGGATAGTCGCGCCAAGGTCGGCACTGGATCCACTCGTTGCCTCTACGGCTCACGGCATCGAGGAAGTTGTTCAACGTCTTATTCGCGAGTGCACGACCCACCCCGTCTTCGGCACGGCACTGCAGTCTGTGCCGATTCACCGAATCACGACGAAACCGTCGCGGGTGACGTCACAGCAACAGTTCTTCCGACCGTCTCACACTCGGCGCGCTAAAGCTCCGCAACCAGCACGGGTAACCTCAGCGCTGCCCTCACGTTTTGTGCGGGGCGCGCGACCAGGCGGACCTCGAACACGTTGTGTGGTATGCACCGGGGCTCGACCATTGTGGCGCTTCATCCTCCGCCGCTGGACGGACAACGTGGATATCGACATGACAACAGACGGCTTCGGAGTACGAGCGGTGTTTGAGCCACGAGCTCCTCCACTCAACGCAATGGACCGACGGACACTGCACACTGCGACCAACGACGACGCGATCATCTTGAGCATTACCAACTAAGTCTCGACAGTTATCAGTTACTGCGGAGCTCTCCAGCTGTAGATTCTCCGCAACGAGGCCATCTTCCAAGACGTTGCCACCAACCAGCACCGGCATCGTGGGGTAGCAATCGCTACGATTAAAAATCATCTCGAAGCAATCGTGATCAGCTGCCGTCTGCATACTCACTCGCGCGTCCAAGGCTCGTACTCACCGCCCTCGCGGATAAACGCTTTGACGAGCACGCAACGCAGGCGCCAGCCGCACGGCAAGCGGGACTTTACTACGATGGAGGCTCTCGAAGAAACTCAGGAGTTACTGTAGCCGGGTCCATCCTCATCGAACGCGCGATTGCAAAGGATTTGTGGGATATTGTATGGTGGGACGCACACTTCATGGGAGACCCAGGGACATACAATGCGGCTGAGCACACCGCCCTCCAGCGAGGAGTCCAGTACTGCGCTGCCCGACCCGTCATCACCCCCAACACGTCGATTTCATCGGAGATAGTAGACTTGTCCTGAATCATCTCACGGGTGAAGCCTCGATCACGCACACGACCCTCCTGCGACTGGCCAGCCAAATGCGTCAGGCCCTCCGCTCACTCTTCTCGTACGAGTGTCACCACATTCTTCGTACAGGATAGCTTCACGTTGCTCTCTGAGCCTGGGCGTACGCAGGCGAAAATTCCGCCCAGCGCCTGGTCTAGGTGGACTGTTTTCATCTTGTTGTTGGCGGTTTGAACTTGGGGAAGCGCGAGGACGTCAGCTTGGTAGCATTGACGAAGCCTCGAAGTTGGTTGCGAATCACTGCTTGTGCATCTGGGTGCATGACCATCACTATACCAGTTTCGGGCGTTACCGCGGGTTGCGGCGGGCTGTAGCGAGTGAGGACACTCGACGTAGAGCCATCGTTCTAGCCCATGGCGGTATCGCCGTCGTCCGTTGAAGCCACCGGGAGATCGTGAGTGTAGGGAACTATGTGGACTCAACCCAAGAGTTCCAATAAATTCAGGATATGGATTTTATTGTCCAATCAGAGCGCCATGTGCAAGAAAATCTGCGATTGGCTAAGCCGATAATATTTCTCCTCGAAGAACCTCGGCATCGGCCCAGGTGGCGGAAGTCCAACCCCCCCAAGAAGCGACTTCTGATGATGTTCCACTGCTGATATTTTATCAAACCCGTTGTTCCGATTCCCTTCGTTCGAGCCGTGCTCTGCAGTCATGTGCTTTTTGAGTTCTTCTGCGACCAACAGTCACAGTGAAGGCGGCCCGTGAGGGACTCTAAACTGTTGAACCAGACGTCGAATAACACGCTGAGAGTTGGACTTTAGACCGCATGACGATCAATAGATGTTCTCTGCTCTCGACCACGTCCCTGTGTGTATCGCGCTTGCGAGCACTTGGCTGAACAAGACGTGCAGCGAGGAGCCATAACCGCACCTCTAGCATGACATTTGGGTCAACGAGAATGGCAGAGCTGCTACGCTACCCGAAGCCGTGACTGGAAAAGCTTGTTGAGACAATACTGCCAGCGTAGGCTGCCATTTGAGAAGTGAACTTGGGCCGGCCGCGTTACTGAAGTCAGCTCTCGTGTTCTTTTGATTTCACGGGTGCGTAGTGGATCCAAATCAAATAGTGGGTGCGTAGTGTTCTTCGTCCTTGTGTTTCCACCATACCAAATTACGCCTTGGCATTTCCAAACAGACATCCGCTACCCTTGGCATGCTTCGTTTTAACGTGTACGTGGGTGAAGAAATAATCGACTATGCGCACTAAAAGTCGCAGTCATCTCCCATCGCAGCTCGATTGGCTTGCGTAGACGTTGAAAAATCAGCTTCACATCCATCGAACAGCGTCTCAACTGACAGATTTCCCGAGTAATGCGCCATTGCATAGGAGTTGTCTGAGTGAGGTGTGATTGTCTCACAGCCGGTGAGCACGGCCGAACGCCCCATGCACTTAACTGAGGTGAGTGCGTACATGTTCTCCACCGACTGCCGCGCAAACGCTGTAAACCTGGAGCTGGGATCATGAGAAAAGTGTCTTGAGCTGAGGAGAGCGTAGTAACTCTTTCGCGAACACAATCTTAATCAGCAAATGTGTTGCATAGTAAATTCATATCATTTTGTAGTAGAAGGGAGCATATTGCCCCCTTTTGCTTCAAACAGCTGCCTGTTTTCACACCCACTTCTGTTCCAGACTGCGAACAGCAAACGCTTCTAACCAATCACATTGCACCAAATCTAACATAATACATTTGATCAGACTCAGGTTTCTCGCAAATGTACCGTGTTATGCTAAAAGGGAGCATTTTGCTCCCTTTTGGCCCAAGTTCCACCACCAATATTTTAGAATACCCCCAAAGGGGTACAAAATGCTCCCCTTTACCGCGAAAGGGGGTAACGCAAGTAATCGCGCTTTGACATTTGTGGCTTTCTATACTCGCTCGGATGGCAACACCCAAAAGGGCGTGGAGGCGTCTATCATTGCTTCCACTTTCACTCTACTGGCAAACCATGGCGCAATCGCGGTACGTCAGCGGGTTCCCGAGGATTGCAGTCGACGATTCGGTGAATATTAGCAGGATCCAGTATGAGGTTTTGATGCGCAAGCTATAAATTTCGCTCAATCACCTCGTCTTCGTCTTCTGCGTGCGTGCGCGTATGATCATCATACGGGAACCGACTCTTGCTCTTCGTCGACGGCGTCGGCAATCTTGCATCATTGGCACGAAGAAATATCGCACAGGCCATCAGCCCCGAGAGAAACTTCACCCATGTCCACGCGCACGTTTCTGTAGATGTGCTTATTCAGCTTCAAGAAGTGCAGTAGTTCGGTGACAAGCGCGCCTCTCACGAGGTGTAGCTTGCGAATCCTCTCCATATGCTGATCCGTCATCGGCCTTGCGAGCACGACTTTGTACTCACCATCTTTCCAACTCGATTTGGCAGCAACATGACGATTCTGCAATCTTCCGACAAAAATCCGCTGGAGATTGGAAACTTTGGTGGCTTGTTGTTACAGTACACCTACTGGCGTCCAAACACGCCCAGCGGGCAAGGATTTGCGATTGCAAACCACCACTTCTTCCCCCATCCAGTGTGCGGATTGCAAAGTGCAACTACCAACGTCAACATGCGTTATGTGACCAGGCTCTCATGGCCTATGCCCGACGGATCCGGTGGCTGACGTACGACAACCCAAGTCCAGTGGGATCATACATCGTGACACCGGTCCGAACCCCGCCGAAATCCCCTGCTGCGACTCCCCCCGCCGGCACCACTTCTGTTGGCGGCGATCCCGTTCCTCCTCCGGCTCCTGCTCCTGCCCCTGTTCCGGCTCCCGCTCCCGCTCCTCCACCCGTTCCGGCTGCCGCTCCTGTTATTCCTCCTGCTCCTACGGCACGAATGGGTGCCTTCCGTCGGATTCTGTCACCAGACGTGGATCCATCTCAGGTATGCGCCTTGGTGGACAACTTATTCGAAACCACTACTCGCCATTCGGAGGGCTTCCTATCGAAGCGAGGGGGTCAGGCGACTTCTGATGTTTTCTTCGGCGTACTGGATGCAGAGAAAGAAGCTTGGGGTCGAGGCCATGGGAGAAGATTTTTTGGGTCAGAAACTGACCGGTTCAACTGATTCGACCCAAAAGTAATTACAGAAGTATTCAAAGCATTATTTTTATAGACTTTAACTATGACACGTAATTACACAAATGGATGATGATGCCTTGAGCGCTTAGAGAGCGAAGCCGCACCGCAGCGCAGCGGAGGTCGGGGGCGCGGCGCGTAGCGCGGAGTACATGCCGCAACCAGAATGATCTATCTATTTTGGAGTAGCCACAGCTTCGCTGTGGCTGTCGACTAGGGAGCGCTCTAGCGGAGCGAAGCGCAGCGGGCGCG
>JAADVV010000379.1:0-17265 GCA_023335905.1 Pythium pyrilobum | reverse complement strand
CCCCCCCCCCCCCCCCCCCTTGCGAAGCGACTCGCGTCAAACGTCACACACACAGCCACGCACGTCACGCGCCGCTGCAAAAAAGCCCACGGGAGGATGGCTCGGAGATCGCGGGTGTTTCGTTGGCGTCTCTCTCGCCACCGCTGGTCACCGGCGGCTCTTGTCCGCGATGGCGCTGGCGTGCGCGGCGTGCGCGGAGCGTTCCGCGGCGAGTCCCACAACGGCCACACGCGACGGGAGTGCACCATCGCGTCCGCTGTTACAGTAAGTACATTACAGCCGCGACCGGTATCGAAAATCTTCCAGTCGGGCGCTATCCCCACTGGCGCCATTCGACGGAACTTTCCATCCATTTGTGCTTCCGCGAAACGGCCGCGCGCATGCCCACGGGCCTGCGGCAGCATCCAGAAACGATCATGCTTCAACCTACGATTTCCACAGTTGATAAAGGGAGGATGCATCAAGTTACGCATATATGGTATCCAACGCAGAAAGCATAAGCCTTCTCCGTTGGATGAGGCGTAATATCTTGGATAAGCCTCCCAGCTTCTTTGAAGAAAGATGTAATGCATGAGACGAGAGCCGCCGTGGCTACATTTGTATGTCGTCTATTGAAAAAAAATCCACATCATTTACGGGGCTGCTCGCTGCCTCTCTACTCTCGGGTGTCGAATACGTTTTTCTTGGTCTTGGGGGGTTTCTTCTGCGCTGCCTGCGGGTGTCGTGCCATTCACGACCTGGCGGCCGGCTCATGCTTCCTGGCGGCATCAAGCGGGGTGCGCGGCGCGGCGGTGCTTGCGTCCTCTAGTAGTATATATCCAAATCTAAACACTTCACGATCGTCTCCGCCTGCACGGTGTCTAGCCTGGCAGCCGAGACTGGACAGAGCACTCGCTCTTGGTGCTCTTCTCCGTGCGTCGACATGGCACATCTATAATGGCTGCCTCAGCAAGACGCTGCTGGGCAAAACAAGACGGCAGAGACTTCTAGTTCATCTCCATGTCGTTCATCGCTTTCTTGCCGCTCGGAACAACTTGCTGCAGCCAAATTCGTGTCTTGTAGATCGCAAACAAATCGCGGACCAGCTCACGGAAGTCGATACGACTATCGAAGGACAATGTCGTCAGAGTGAAGCGGGCAACGCCAAAAGCAATCGGCGGGAGTGTCCTTACCGATCGGCCTCGAAGAAGAACGTCAGCTTGTGGCGATCGAACTGGTACTCTGCATCAATCACGTTCATCGGCAGCAGACGCTGGCGCACCTTGCTTTTGCACACTTCAAACACTTCGTGCTCTTCTTTACGCTGAAAAGGAGAAACAAACGTTTGAGCATGGCGCGTCGAACAAACCGATATAACAGTAGAGGACAAACCTGCTCGGCCAGCATTTCGCATTCTCGGGCATTGGCAACATTGGTGATTCGTTTTCCCGGCAGCTCGTGACGCTTAGATCGTCCCATGGGGTCCTCTCCGTGCCCCGATGGATCAACACTCGAGCCACCAGTTATCTTCGAGATGTCCGTGATGCGGCGAAGCACTCGTCCAATATCTTCTCCACGATCAGCTTCAACCTGGAGAATGTGTTGAGTCAGTTCGAAGTATAAATAGAACCGATGTCGACTAACAAACCGCAGCTTACCTTTACAAATTCTCCGGGGTTGAAGCCGGCGTTTCCAGCGAAGTACTCAGTCCGTCCTCGCTTGAACTCAACCTCATAGTAGGCCTCCGGTGGTGGCGGTGGGTACTGGTTATTGTTGCTGGAGCGTACATCAGGTGGAAGGGGAGGAGCAAGTGGAGCACCGACTGGGGATCGTGGCCACTCGTAAGACATCGCGCCTGACGCGTGGCGGTTCACCATCGGATACTCGACTGCGGGAGCGGCCGGGGCAAACATTTGATTGCCTTCAAGTGAGTGAGTGCGGACACGCTGGTTGGTCTGGAAATATTCCATGCTGTACGAGCGGATTCCGCGACCGCTAGGCGTTCGATGCACAGGAACGTCGGGCTCGTGTGGAGGCGCGTAGTCAGGATACGGAGGCGCGGCAAAGTCGTTCGAGTATCGACGATACGGCGGTGGCGGCGTCACCTACAGACATCTACCATGAGCCACCCTATTCATGCTTTGACGACAGCGTACACTGGGATAACATACCTGATGTTGAGCTTGGTGCTGGTGGTATGCGTGCGCTTCGTTGGGAGGAATGCTCACTCGCGGAGGGCGGACAGATCCCATCGTAGTGGGCTGCGGTGGGGCCGGAGCACCAGCGTGGAACTGACGCATCGTCACGGGAAAATCGGGCTGTGGAAGATGCTGCGGCATGTACTGCTTGTTCACAAACGCAGGATTGTAGTTGTTGGATCCGAACCCAGCGGAGTACGAGAACGAGCGTGCACGCAAGCGCTGAAGCTGAGGCTCCTGCGGCGGAAGCGGTGGGTTGAGCTCTGCCGGCCGAGCGTACGTAAAGTCGACAGAGGAAGCACGTGCGTCCTTCGTCATTCTGGATATTCAGAATGTGTGGTGTTAGAGGGTGCACAGTGGCGTCGTCGAATCCTCCAAGCGCTACTTACCGCGTACGTGTCTCCCTCGCATCATTGACTTGGTTGTTGCTCACCTCTCTGGTAAGTAGACACAAATCAATCGTTAGAACCACACGCGAAAAATGAGTCAAAGGATCGATGCGACTCACTCGGCAAACAGGCCCATCCCTCCTCCGAACATGCTAGCAGCACTCTCATCGAGCGACGCACGGAACTGCCCGAAGCGTGGTGATGTGAGCAACTCCTCGTCTTGCAGCTGCCACGTCTGCGAGTCCTTGCGCGATCCCAACACAGGCGACTTGACAAGCAGCGCCTGGTTGGCTCGTATGTCCACGTTCAAATTGCGAGAGTCTTCCGAGAGGGATGAGAGCGCAGAGAGTGGAGACGTCGCATATCCACGTTCGACATCGATACGGCTCGGGCGGCGCGACTCGCGATCGGTTGCGTTGTTGTCCACCACCTCGGCAGCCTCTTCATCGGACGACGACGACTCGACTTGCGACGAGCCTGACGAGGAGATGTGGACATCATCGCGGAAACTCGACGAGTGCGTCAGCTTCTTTGCACCATTACCAGCACCGTTCGTCTGGGCAAACGGTGGAAGATCGAACCCGTACTCCAAGTGATGGTCAAGTTGATTCGACGACGACACAATGTGTGCTGATGCACGGCGACCCAACGGTCGCCACGCCGCACCAGCGGGGGACGACCCCGTCGAGGACGTCAGCGATTCCGAGAACGAGTCTCGACGCTGCGGCTTGGCCGCACTCACGCCGAACGCCGTCACTTCCTCGCGCGGCGGGCGCTCGACCGAGAGCGAGTTTCGCATCTCGAGCCCGTTGAGGCTGCTCAGCGAGCGTGAGCCAACATCGTGCTGCTCGTCGTCCTCGTCAGTCGTGAGCGCCGCCATGCTGGTCGAGAGAAACTCGCACCACTCTTCCTGGGCCGAGAGGCGCTTGTTCGAGCGCGGAAAGTCGAGCGACGCATGGCGCGTGCGCTGCATCGCTCTCCACTTGGTCGATGGGTATCGGTCACCTCCCACTCGATCGTATTCGTCTCAACGTCGCGCCACGGAGAGTCCCCCACCACCGCTAGAGAGAGAGAAGAAGAGATCGCGGACTCGTTCACCGTCGAGCCGTCCGCGCGCGCCTCGTGGTCGCTGGTAGTCGCCGAGGAGGAGGGGGGGAGGAAGAGGAAGGCTCGGTTGCTGTCTCTGTCGCAGTATGGAGTGACTGTTGTCCGGTCTTCCGCGTGCGAAAACCCCGATACGACTGCACCCTCGCGCAAAATATCCCAGGGGCCTGCGATAATTGGCCGTATTTTTTCGAAAAGGAGGGCCAATTCTTACCGAAAGTTCGAAGGTTCCCGCTCCAAAGTTCAAGCTGGTCTGATAAATGACCGAAGACCAGCACTCATAAATGACCGTGCCACATGCTTCAAGGTGGTTTGCATGGGACAGCCTCGTGGGAACTGAGGATGTAGTTTACCACCCGGTTGGCGTTAGGGGTGCGGGAAATCTTTACAGAGCGACGTCTCAATTGTATTTTATCCAATCCGAGTGGCGTCGACAGGGTCAAGCCCCCTGCCCAATTGGGGCTTTCGTGTTTCTGGGACAGTGACAGTGAAAGCAAGACGTGCGAGAGGAGCCTCTTCCTTCTTGGGGGCTTCGATCTTTTGGGCGCCGCAAGTGAATTCCACAATGTGAATTGAAGTGGGAATCGGGAGGAGGAGCGATAGGGAGGAGAGGATTCGAATCCGCAATTGACGAGCGGCTGAAAATGCCGAACGTCATAGGCGCGTCGGTACTGTGCCGTGTACCATAATGATGGATTCGTCAGATCGCGTGTTGGAATGACGCTGACTGGAACATGATCTACCCGCCACATGCCGACTCGAGGCTGCTGTTCGGGCGCGAGAAGCTCCACGATACGATGATGGTTGATGGCGAGGCGTTCGCTGTGTGCGCAAGCAAAGGCTGGTCGGATCGGATTCGGTCGCCGAAATATTTCCACGCATCTGCGACAGCCGCTGCCAAAACGCATTAGCCTAGTTCTGTGTTCGCTGCTCCAGTATGGGACAAAACAATATTTCTGTGTCGTCTAGAGTACTTGGACGGTCATGTCACTCGATCGCGGTGCCACTGCGATCAGTTTTCCAGCCTTTTTTCCGGTCAAGATGAGCGAGCGTTGAAGTCGCTGACTCGAGAACACATGGGTGCGGTGGGGGAATCATCATCAGAGACAGTACCGTGGAGAAGCACGGTGCGGTAGATTCAACCCCAACTGACGTGTTGAATGAGCGCGCGGTCGTGCCTTCGCGTTGTCATGCCTCCTCGCTTTCATTCCGACTTTCTCGTCCCAAGCACAACTCAAGATCCCCTCTCCCCTTGACGACTACCATCAAGCATGCTTGAAGGCCTTCTGCAGACGCTCGGATGGACAGCCAGCAAGGCCTGCTCCGTCACCGGCAACATTCCATTCAGCGCGCCGTCAAGCGGGTCCACGACCCAAGATTCGGCTAGCCCCGGCGAGTGCGATGAGTGGGTCTTCCTGACAGTCGAACCCCAGTCTAGCCTACAGCTGCAGAAGCCTCGGCGACGCACATACGCAGAGGTGGTCGCGGGCGCTACCATGGACGCGGACAATCTCGTTGCCTGAACTCAGACACGGAAGACCCCCGCAGACCATAATTTACGAGCCACCAGAGGCGAGCGAAAAACACGAATCTCCCGATGACGAGACAGCAAACGATTCCGAAACGAAGAAATAGGAGATGCAATCTCAATTGAGTTTTGAAGCAACATGGGCGTGCCTGCCGTCGGCATTCCCCGATAGAGAAGATGATGACTCTAGAAAACAAAGGCGTTTTGATTTAGTCGCTCTCGAATAAAGGTCGAGGCATATCCCTCATAAACTACTACGTTACTGCCTACCCAGCTACTCTACGCCGAGTTCACTTTTCGTCGCTCTTGGACTCGCATTCGGCCGGTAAATACGACATGAGCTTTTCCGGCACGATGCCCTTCAGTTCGTCGTACGGACATTTGTGGAGCTTGAGTCTTCTCAGAACTTCCGTGTCGTCGTTGATCTCGAACGGATTGCTGAAGTTGAAGAAGATGTCTTGCCGATCCTCGGACATCTCGCACTGGATGACCGTATCTTTGCTGGTGTTCACGACAATAAATGGCAGGAAGATACGCCCTTCGTCGCGCTGGGCATCAGACGGCGCCTCTTTCCGTCGCTTGGCATTCCGCTTGAGCAGGTTCTTCATCGCGACTTGTTGCACGAGCAGATCCTGCAGGTGCTGCTTTTTCTGCTCAATACTTTTCATTCGCTCGTTCCTCTCCGCCTAGTATTGTGCACAGCGGATCTGAATCAGTAATGCTTTCGACGGAGCAAAGGGGATGGAGATACTCACGATCAGCATCTCCGCGTCATGCTGCAGACTCGTGGGGAGGCCCTTCCATCGAATCTCCTTCCGCTCCTTGGAGATAATGTCCATGGCCATCAGCACATTCAGCGCATCGTATACTCGACGACGGATGTTTTTCTCGTCGTAGACCTGAATGGTGCCACAGCAGATGAGACTTCCACCCAGATATGCTGTCTCGTAGAAAGCAGCTCGCACCGCATCGTTGGGCCTCATTGTGACGAACTCTTTCACGAGATCGTCGGCGACCTCGTTGTACGAGGTCACGTTCTTCTCCTCCACCTTTTGACAGACCTTCATGCTGAAGTGGCGCAGCCCTTTGTGAATCTTGAGGTACTTCCGTTTCTTCGCCGACATTCTGCAATGTGGGCGCGTTGTCAAATACCATGCTTTGCGATCTAATCAACCCAGAGTTGACGTACGGGCTTGAGAACGGACTCCCCGACTCGGATTTCACCGCTGCGAGGGGTCGTTTCCCCGTGCTTGCTGCCTCCGCTGGCGTCTCGATGCCCGGCTCTTGCTTGATATCCACTAGTGCTCCATCTTTCATCAGCCCAGCTTCCGTTGCCATCTTTTCCAGACCTTGTGCCTTCATCAGATTGACAAAGTCATCGTGGAGACTGCTCGGGGTGACCGTCGAGCTGGTGAGTTCCTCTCCAAAAAGGTTTGCTGCCACTGAAGTGATTCCTGCGGTCACCATCCATGCTATTAAGCTTTGCAACAGTCTCCAACTGTCGAGGTCCATTTTTACCTGAGGGCACGTCGTCTTTTTCTTCCAAATCCATCTCGGTTAACTTCTTCAGCTCACGACGAGTCACGCGAGGTTTGGCGGCACTGTTGGTGGGTGCAGCCGCAGCCGCCCCAACAATCGGTGCGGCGACCGCACGCTTCTTCGAGCCTGGTCGGGTCGGCGCCTTCGGGTTTGCCATGTTGGCTGTGGGTGAGGAAACACCATCACTGGACTGCGGCGGCGGCGTGCCGGGTGTGTCCGACATACTGAAGTCTTCCCTGAATTTCCCGACTTTCGGCAATCGAGCAACACTAAAAACAACCGTGAGTCGCCATCACCAGGACCTAGAGTGCGAATACTCGTCGCCCCACTACTCACCTCTCGTTCGGATCGGCCTCGCTTCAACGAATCTCACGCCGCCGCACGAGAGTTCGCGCACACGCCTGGCTTCTGTGGATGGCGCGATACAGCGCAGACACTCGCGGACGAAGAGCGATGCCACGTTGGGTTAAGAGGATCCACACGGGCCGGCGTGCGGCAGGTGAATCAGGAAGCGCGGGGGAACTCGCCGTCGCGTTGGGGGGTCGGCGATGGAAATGCCCAGTGTGTCCGACCGAGTTTGAACAAAACGCGGGGGTCATTCGACCAAACCACCGCATTTCCCGCACTCTTCATTTCTAATTTACAGCCAATTATAGGCTTCTATTTTGTTAATGGAGCCTATTGATTGGTCAAATTTTGTTCAGTCTACCGCGGCAACGATAGGCTAAGCCACCCGAGCGAAAGGTTCGGCGAGCAAAAGAAAGCGGCAACGGCAAGACACCGCGCACCACGCATCCCCAGAAGCAAGCGCACACGAGCTGGAGATGACGCGTGAAGACGACTTCTACCTCCGCTACTAGTACGCGTAGTCGTGCACTGTGTGTGCTATGTCGATGACGCGAGCGTGAGTTCTAACAGCGCCAACGTTTGCAATCTTCTTCATGCAGCGTCGGGCACCGTGGCAAGTTCGGGCACGAGTTTATGGAGTTTGAGTTCCGCTCGGACGGAAAGCTTCGGTACGCGAACAACTCAAACTATAAGAAGGACTCCATGATCCGCAAGGAAGGTTGGTCGGAAGCTGCTGTGCCGCACTTTGACCGTTATGCTGTTGCTGATTTTCGTGTGGACTGGTAAGCTAGTGACTGTCTCCAAGTCCGTCATCGACGAGATCAAGCGAATCATTCGGGACAGCGAGATCACCAAGTATGTAAAGCCAACACTCGTAGGCGCGACTGCGCCGTTTGCGATTGACTCTCCCTATTTTGTACGTGCAGGGAAGACGACAAGGAATGGCCTGAACCGGACCGCATCGGCCGCCAGGAGCTCGAGATCATTCTGGACAACGAGCACATTTCGTTCACGGTAAGATCTTTCTGCGTATCTGTATCGTGGGGCAGAATTTGGAGCTGCCTATAACGGTTGGCGGGACGTCGTGTACTGTAGTGTGCCAAGATCGGCTCTCTACTGGACGTCCAGGACAGCAAAGACCCCGAAGGTCTGCGCGTCCTGTACTACCTGGTGCAGGACCTGAAATGCCTCGTGTTTTCGCTCATCACATTGCACTTCAAGGTGAGAGCAAAGGCTGTCGTTTTTCTGGTGTCCTATTTCTCGTCCACTAAAGATTGGGTCTTCCTCAGATCAAGCCAATCCCATAAGGCAAGCAAGAATGCGAGAGCGCGCAATCAAGATCGCATCCACCGCAGTTGGGCCACTTGCACACAGCAACTCTGTAGCGTGGCTGCCATCATATTCTCTAGTACACGCTGGCTCGCCAAGTTCAACGTTGCACGCCGTAGAGGCCCTTCCGACTTGCGCGCTGCTACTGGTCCCTCGACGTGACTCACGCCGTTCTTCGCTTTCTCCTGTGTCGGTCAGTCGACCTCTGAACTTCTCTCCGAGTGCGAATGGGATGCGCCGTCCGTGATGAAGGCCGCGGAGGCAGCGTTGCACAGCGGTGCCATGTCGCCAACGTTCTCGTCGTCACGGCAGCTCCCAAATCCTTTTCTCCGGGGATATTATCGCAAAAGACGGTAGATTTGAAACCAGATCTTCCCTGGCAACATGCCGTATTCCGTCAAAAGCAATCCAGTTATGTTTCCAACAGGTGTTTCAATCACCCACCCCGCGTGCACGAGAGAGAGAGAGAGAGAGAGAGAGAAGGAAAAGAAGCGGCCGAAGAACGAACGTGTGTCTTGGGAGGAGAGTGTTGGGGTGGGTTGGCCAAGGCCAGAGAAGGGGAACCGAACCGACTGACAGGCAGGCACACACACACTCGACGAGAACTGCGAGGTCCTCCCACGCGACACAGAGACAAGCAGCCACCGCCGACGCGAGCCGCCCGCCCGCCCGCCTCCCACGACTCGTAGCCGCGAAAAAGGATCCGCGCTCGCCCACGACCGCGACCGAGTCGCCTCTTCACTCTTCCACGAATAAACGTAGAAAGAACCACTATGGCGCAGAACCGAACGTGCCATTTCAAGCTCGTGCTGCTCGGCGACACGGCCGTCGGCAAGTCGTGTCTCGTCGTGCGATTCGTGCGCGACGAGTTCTTCGAGTTCCAGGAGCCGACGATTGGAGGTACGTCGCTTGCGCCGCCATCCATCACGGGGTGGAACTGGAGATCTGAAGGTGGGTCTCGACTTCGATTGTAGCCGCCTTTTTGACGCAGACTGTCAACCTCGACGACGGTCTTACCGTCAAGTTTGAGATTTGGGATACCGCCGGCCAGGGTACGTGCAGTCTCGACATGCTGAGAGACGAAGTGGATACATGGACTGATCACTATTCTGGACGCAGAGCGATACCGAAGTCTCGCGCCGATGTACTACCGCGGTGCGGCCGCAGCCATTGTGGTCTATGACGTGACCAACAAGGTAAAGATCGTGTTCCAGATCTGGTGGAAGAATGCGTGTGTTGCTCGAGACGTTGACTTCTGATTCCGCCCTGGTGTGATGATTAGGATTCGTTCACTGGCGCCAAGTCATGGGTGAAGGAACTGCAGCGACGCGGCGACCCGAACGTTGTGATCGCCCTCGCTGGTAACAAGGCCGATTTGGAGGCGCGCCGGAAGGTGGATTTTGAGGAGGCGCACCAGTACGCGGAGGACAACGACATTTTGCACTTGGAGACGTCGGCCAAGACGGCTGTGAACGTGAAGGATCTTTTCGTCGCGATCGCGAAGCGCCTGCCGAAGAATCCACCACAGCCCGAGCGGGAAGCGTTCCCAATCACTGCTCCTGCCCCTCCGAAGAAGGGCGGGTGTTGCTAAGTGTCGATACAGATCGATCTCGATCTCGAAACGAGTCACTAGAGACCAAGACTGTGGCTATAATCCGTCCCGCACGAGCTGATTTTGCCAAGCGACCTCGGGCTTTCTTTGCGGGCGCACAGCTCATAGCTCGCGGAGTGACAGCGCCCATGGATGCAGGTAAAACACAAGAGACAATGAGGTTGTTTTCATGTTTAATCTAATATCTATATTCTGAGCTGAGCACGGAAGTTTCCTGGTGTTAACATGCCTCGAGGGAGATGACGAGATCTCACGCACTCAGAATATTCGTCGCAGAACGCCAGATTATAGAAATGCATCCAGGAAAAAACGTCGAGAGTCGAATTTCTCGCTCTCTTTTGCTCTCCGTGGGCTTACTTCTCCTTCTTGACATCGTCAATGCCAACCGTCGAGTTGATGCCGAAGATGCGCACACGGTCAAGCTCCGGCAGCTTCGCTAGGATAAGCGTGGCCCAGATCGGGAAGTTGATGAGCAGGTGCTTGACGTCGTAGTCGGTCGCGACCGAAGCGATCATGAAAAGCGCGCTCGGCACGAGCATGAGGAACTTCTTCGTCGGCGTCCACGGACGGCCTTCGTCGATCTGCTCGTAGAAGGTGAGCTCGCGGTAGTCGCCCATCGAGTTCTGTTCATCCGGCGAGCCCTTGATCCAATGCATGATGCCGAATGACACCTGTTAAACAACCCAACAATCACACGTGAGCTCGCTGTCCAACACCATTATTCCCCGCGCATCCATCAGCGCCCGCGTTTCCATACCAGTCCGTGAATCACGTTGACGTAGGTCCAAGCCTCCTTCGCTGGCACGACCAGCGGCATGGCCGCGTACACGCAGCCGAGCAGGATCACGTAGAACGTCCAGAAGCCGCGCGACTCCATCCAGTTCACGTTCTTGTTGATGCTCACGTCGTCTCCCGCCATGGTATTTCGTTGGCGATTTTGTTCCGTTGGCGTTGGTGGTTCTTTCTTGTGGAAGGAGGTGATGGCACGCGAAGTGTCTCTGGAGGTCGTGATGCCCAAGTGTTGGTGTTGGCGCTTTCTCTCTTTAGCTCAGTTTGTTGGCGCCGACGCAGTCTCGAGTGATGCGTGTGGCGTTCGTTCGTTCGTTCCAGGTTTGCTGGGCAAACTTCGCACAATCAAAAGCCTGTGGGGAAGTTCCACGAGACTGGAGAGGGGGCTGGCTGGGTTCGGTTGCTTGTCTCTCCGTCAGCAAAAGAACACCAGCTGCTCAGGCAATACAGTCTTTTGATTCGCTATAAGTATATAATTCAACGTCATTTCAGCCAATCCAAGAGGTAGGGATGGGAGCCTTCGAAAATGTTCTCGCGCACCATCCTCCCTGTGAAAGCTGATGTATGAGACAGAGATTAGTTCAACAATCTGGAATGGGAGGTGCCCGCGGCTTGGCAAGCTCGAACCTACAAAATGGCTTCAGCTGATTCTAGATTGAGGACGCTTTCCAGGTTCAGGTATCTTCGACCACAGGGGTTACCGCGTATCTTTTAGCAGAGGTCTTTCGCCTGTTGAGAAAGCGTGACATCAGATCCCACAGAAGCGGGGGAACTGCGGGCGGTGGAAAACGAAGTGGAAGGGGACGCTCGACCCACGCCCTTCGACGCCATCTCCACGTGACACCATCGACCTTGACTGGACCTCCATCCGCACACGCTGATAGCTCCCGTCATTGCGCATCGAACCCACCCGCCGCGAGTCTCCACGGGTCACTAGAAGCCGAGAAACGCCGCCTCCAAAAGTCGACGTCACCATGGACAGTGTGGAGAAATGGGTCCAGGAGACCTACGCGCCCGTCGTGCTCACGTGCACGACACCCGAGGTCGAGCGGCTCGCGCAGAAGAACAATCTCTCGTTCGCGGACTTGCTCAACGGCTTCAGCATGGTCAAGCACGCGGACACGCCGCTGCGGTCAGTCACGCGGTCGTTCACGCTGGCCGACTTCAACTTTCGCTTCCTCGCGGCCTCCCAGTTCGCGCCGCTGATGCTACAGGACTCGGTACACCTGCTCAACGAGGTCGTGATGCGCCACCCGCCGTCGCCGCTCTCCGGACCGGGCGGCAGCAACGGCGGCGGCGGCGTCATCGACCTCGACATCCCGACCATCACGAGCGTCGAAGACGTGCCCGTGTTTCTGCGCGTGATCGGCGCCGCAAACAACGCCGAGCCGCTGCCGTGGTACCGCGAATTCAAGCGCGCGCTCATGGACACGTTCCGCTGCGAGGAGTTCAGTATGATGAGCCAGCCGGCGGCCACGCTGCTCGTCGTGTCGTCCACGGAGACCAACCCGCGCCACTCCTTTGAGCAGCTCGGCGCGCCGCAGCACTTCCCGGCCGTGTTCTCGCAGGGCATGTACGACCCGAATCTGCCCAAGTTTTTCCTCGTCGTCCACGACGTCGCCGAGACCGACGGCACGGGGATCGACCCGGAGGCCATTTTGCGGAATCTCCAGATCCCGGCCCACTCGGGGGCCGTGCTCTTCTTCAACTCGCTCGCGCTCGACGCGGCGACCAGCGCGAACGGCCAGATTTGGAGCAAGCACCCGTTTGTGCGGCCGCAGCTCTTTGCCGACGCGAACAACGGCAACTACCCGTACCTGTCCGAGTACTACGGCGGCTTTCTCGCGAGCGAGGACGTCGGGCGGCTCGA
This sequence comes from Pythium pyrilobum, assembly GCA_023335905.1. Lineage (NCBI taxonomy): Eukaryota > Oomycota > Peronosporomycetes > Pythiales > Pythiaceae > Pythium > Pythium pyrilobum. The sequence continues at coordinate 4,580 of JAADVV010000379.1, read as the reverse complement.
CGCGTTCGTGCGCGACTTTGGGTTGCGCTTCGTGCTGCCGGCGCTCGAGTCGCGCATCTTCCAGCTCAACGAGGTCGTGTCGGCGAAGAAGAAGGGCGTGAAGAATGTGTTTAAGTCATGGCTGCGCAAGCCCATCGATCTCTCGGCGCGGTCGCAGCCCAACAGTACTGCTACGTCCGTGACGTACCGCGCCGACTCGATCCAGGCACAGGTGCGGCTGCTCGCGGACACGGCGTTCATGGTGCGCGACTACGAGTTGGCGCTCGAGATGTACCGGCTCGTGCGCGACGACTACAAGTCGGACTCGTCGTTGTTCCACAGCGCCAACACGAACGAGATGATCGCGCTGTGTCTACTGCTCACAAAGGGCTCGCCCGTGCAGATGACCAACGCGCTCGAGGCCGCGAGCGCGATCTACGACAGGGTCGCGAACCCGACGACGTGCCGCCTCGCGGTGCGCGCCGCCGTGATCGCCGGCGAGATCTACGTCGCGCTGAGCCACTCGGGGCTGTTCACAGACTACATGGACAACGCGTCGGCCGCACTTATTCGCGGGTCGACGAAGGAGCAGGGTATCTGCTCGGCCGTACTCATGGAGCGGGCCGCGATGTGCGATCTCCAGGCTCGGATGCCTAAGTTTCGCAAGTTCGGCTTCCGCATGGTCATCGCAGGCCACGTGTACGACTCATCGGGCCACAGCGCGCACTCGGCGCGCTGCTACTCGCTAACGCGGGCCGTGTACGACTGCAGCGGCTGGTTCCACGTGGAAGACCACATCAACTTTACGCTCGCGCAGCAGTCGAATCGGCTGAACGACCCCATCGCGTCGATCAACCTCTTCCTCAAGCTGATCGGCACAGGCAGAAGCTCGGCGAGCCAGCAGGAGAATCTGCTGTCCCAGTTCCGCTCCATCGTCAAGGAGTTTTTGTCAAACGGAGGAGGGACCGCCGTGAATGGGTCGTCGTCGAGAAGCGGCTCCGTGTCAGTCAAGCTCGTCGGTGATCCGTCGTCCGCTGCGAGGAAGCTCGTTGTTCGAGATTTATGTATGCCCGAGCTGGACGACAAGTCCACCGTCGTGTTTGCCCCGGTGAACGCTGTCGGTATCAACCGAGCCATTGACGGAAACGAGACGGAGAGAGAGGCGTGGAAGGAGCTCGACCAGCTCCTCGAAAAGCAGACGATCGTGCATCGGCAAGCGATGGCACTGGCAGCACCGACCGCCGCAAAGGACGGTCAGGGTGGGGCCGCGAATCGCTGGCTCACCCCCGTCCAGGCGTTTAACCTTCCCTACCGAGGCAAGCGAGGCGCTGCAAACCAGAAGCCTCGCCAGTACGCGCTCGGTGAGAAGATCTACGTCGAATTCGAGATGAAGAACGCGCTTTCGTGTGCCGTTGAAGTTGAAAACATCCATTTGTACGGGAAATTCAAGCCGCGGGAGACCACGATCGGCGCGTTTGACGTGCCCGAGTCGGATGACTTCAGCGCGAGCCACAACGAACGCATCATCGTCGATCGGGTCAATCTGCAACTGTTGCCGGTGAGCGAAGAGCGCGTGCGGCTCGCGGTATGTCCAAAAGTTTCAGGCACGCTTCGAATCACGGGCGTGCGGTGGTCGATTTGTGGCGGCGACGTGCTCGGCGAGCATGCGTTCAACATCCCCGGCCCTCTGCTGCAAGACACGCGGGCGAACAAAGAGGCTCGTGCGCGGGCGCCGAACGTGACGCTGCTCGCCGACGTCGTGGGCAACATGCCATGGCTCGGTGTGAACATCGAGCCTGTCCAGCCTTCGAGCGAGACGTACGTCGGCGAGGTCGTCGCGTTCAAAATGTCGCTATTTAACGCCGGCTCGGCCGACCTGGGGCATCTCCAGCTGTGCTGCTCGGATCTCATGCTGTGTATATCTCGGGACGACGCGGCGGCGGCCTCTGCGCTCGCGGGGTACGTAGGTGCGAGCGGGCAGGTCGTCGACCTCTCAGAGCTGACACTGCGCGCTGGCGAGCGTCGAGATGTCACGGTGTGGGCAAGAGCGAACCGACCAGGCAAGCAGCAGCCGCGTGTGCTCGTCAAGTACAAGCGCCTGGTCGACAGCGAGGATCCGGAACGAGCCCTCGCACGGACCGTGAAAGTCAAGCTCGATATGAACGTGCTGCCGTGTCTGGACGTGTCGTACACGGTCGAGCCCAGCTACGCGGCCAGTGGTGAGTACATCCTCGCACTCACGGCGACCAACACAAAGCAGCGGCGGCAGCAGCCCGAGTCTCCTCCATCTTCGCTCGTGAATCTGGAGAAGCTCATGTGCATGAGTGACACGTGGCGGGTACAGCCGTTCACCTCGGCATCCGACACCCAGAACGCCCTCGGCAGTGCCGTACGGAAAGCCGCCGAGCTGGATGCCCAGGAGAGCAGCACGTCTTACTTCCGCATCGTCCCGAAGAGCCACGACTGCACGGAAGAGTACTCGTCGGTGGATCTTACCAGCGGAAACGACGGAAACGTCCGCGCCAAAGTGGACGGGCTCCCCGTGGAGCAGATGCTGTGCCTCGACCACGCGCTTGAGCTGGTGCGGAGCGCCGCGGCGGCCTCTGGGGACAGCAACGGAGACCGCGGCGGCGGTGGCGGCATGCGGTCCATCCAGAGTGTGCGTCGCGAGAACAAGGCCCAGAAGGGCGGCGTGGACGCGACGCCAGCTCCACAAGCACCGGTCGAGAAGCCGGATCCGCAGCCCACGACGAGAGAGGCGCTGCTCCACTCACCGGATGTGGACGCGCACCTGGTTCTCGTGTGGTCGTCGGTGAAGACCTCGTCGAGCGTGTCGGTCGTGGGCCAAACGAACCTGACGGCCGTCAAAGTGCGGTCACCGCTGAAGCCGAGTGCGTGTCCGCTCACGATCACACTCGACTACGCCAGCAGTGTGGCGCTGCAGCCCGCCGCCACCACCGCGGCGGCCCACCCGTCGCTTGCGTTCGCCGAGGTCGACGTCGTGATGACCGTGCGTAACGACTCGACGCCGTCGTCCGGCGCCATCGACTTTACGCTCGAGCTGTTCCACCCTGAGCAGACCAAGCCCATCGCGACGGGCAGGACGCTGGCGTCGTCGCCGTCGCTGGTGCCGAGCGCGCTGCCAGCGCCGGCGCCGCACTTCTTCTGGTCGGGACTGACCAAGAAGCGGGTCTCGAGCTTTGCGCCGAACGCGAAGGTCGAGTTCACACTCAAGGCCTGCTTTATGAGTGCAGGCGTGTACGACCTGAACCGCTTCCGCTTCGTGGTGGCGCCGTCCACCCAGGCCGACGACGGCGCGGCGGCATCAACGGCGAGCCCGCCCGGTGTGTTTGTGTTCCCCGTCGAGTATCTCGTGTACGTTGCGGGCTCGCCGTCTCCCGCATAGAAGCAACCTGCGACCAGAAGCGAGCGATGGTGTGCCGTGTGGCCCGAGAGCATTAGAAGAGAGAGCAGCGTCACGCGAAGGTGGAAAGCCAAGAATTGGCCGAAGCGGACGAGGGGCTGCGGACTCGTAGAGCTGTGTACGTGCGTGGCACAGAAAAGAGCGACGACGATCGTGGCGTGGACAGCTTCGTAGATACTCAAGACATGAATGGAGACACCGTGAGCACCACGAACGCCGACGCACTTGCGGTTAGCCCTTTGCTTCTTTTTTTTTTTACTGACGTACCTGGTGTGGCTGCAGATGACTTGAAGTTGGAGAGAGTTATTCAGCGGCAAGGATCCATTCGACTGCGCCGCCCGCGTTTGAAGCCTGGAGACATTCAAGAGTTATTGCATTCCTCACCGACAGCAGCAGTTCCTCCCCATGGCCTTTGTCTAGGCAGTTATAAATGGAGTGGTTTGGCTTGGTCACCCAACACGCCTCAGCCTCTTGGTGCAGCGAGTCACGCCGGCTTCCTGGACGACGATGTCAACCGACCGTGCAGACTGCGTGCTTGGGCGATTTCTGCTACGCGTCCTCGATGCGCGTCGGAAGCGCAGCCTGGGGCTCCTCGCGTCAGCCTTCGAGAACGCCCAGAAGCTTCATCGCGATGCTGTAACGAGGAAGAGTTCCCAAGCATCACCAACCCGTGGCTCCCTGTCATCGATGAAGCTCGAGAAGCGGCGACAGCTCGAGCGTCGATACAGCGCCTCGCCGCAGCGTCCTTCGCTTGCCCACGAGGAACTTGTTCTCATCGTGCCAAAGTCTGCATCTGCAGAAATCGAACCGGACGTGAACAGCAGCGCAAGCAGTGACGACGACGGGCTGCAACGCCACCGCAACCATCAGCACGCAACGTTCGAGGTGGTCGTGCAGCACCTCCACAGCCAACTGGAGCAGGCACGAGCGGAACGCGACGCGAAGGATCGCCGAATCCAGGAACTCGAGCAGCTCGTCGAGTTGTTGACGGCGGAGACGCAGCGCTTGCACGAAGAGATGACGGCTTCCCACTTGTAGCTGCCGAAACCTGCTGCTAGTAGTACAGCACACACCGATTCGAACCAGCAACACACCCCATAGAAGCTCCTCGACGATCGATGAATCTAGATGCGAGCATACGTTACCACTATGTGTTACTGTACGCGGCGCGAGCGAT
>JAADVV010000378.1:0-17314 GCA_023335905.1 Pythium pyrilobum | reverse complement strand
CTCGATGGAGAGGCCACGCAGCACAGCAGCACGAGCTGCGCGTCGCCGAGTCGGACCGATAGCTCCTTCCATTCTCAGTAGTTGAAGTTGGCAGTTGGTATCGTCGTGTTAGAAACACGATGAAATCGTTTTTTTCTCTTTTCGCTAATTTCAAATAGATTTTTCAAATCGTATTAAAATACGTCTGCAAATATCTCTTTTGTGCTTATGATACCCGTATTGATTTACGAATGAGTTTAGGGGTTTGGGTATCCATATTTTGGTAGAACTGGAACAGCACTTCAAGTAGTAAGTAAATCAGATATAGAAAGATTTGGCTGAAAACACGTATAGATTATGTTTTTTAAAAACGTCGATTAATCCTTCTAGCAACTAAATGCATGCCTAACTGGTTCTGTGTCGGTTAAGAACATTGTTGAGCTTTCGCGTGTCTGCGACTTGGAGCTCCCCACTTTTGCATCATCACCGGCGTCGCAGGTGGCGAGGACGCGCGCCATTTTTCACGTCGGCACCGAGCGGCGGCGACGGCTCTCCCCTCCCTTCGCATTCTAAGCGTAGACAGCCTTTTGAGACGCCATGATGCAGCGAGGTCTGGTGCGCAAAGCGCTCACGGCAGCGCGCCGCGCAGCTCCGCGGCAATCGCCAGGTAGGCGTCGATAAATGCTACCATTGCTCATAAAGAGGGGACGAAGGCGGGATGGATATTGACTGTGAACCGCGATGTTTTGTGCAAGTTGTTACAGCGTTAGCAAGTCTGGTTGGTGGCAAGAAGGAAGCACGCCCAGTGATGATATGCCAGTCGCGCGGCTTCGCGACGAACGACTTCCTGATTGCGGACATCGTCAAGCCGGCGTCCGACACGCCGCTGGGGGTACGTCTGTGCTGCAACTTTGTCTTGATGATGCCCAGTTAGGCTGACTCCTTTTTGTTGCGTTTGGTGGCGAAGCTGCTGAGCGTGGACATCCAGAACAAGGACTTCATCTCGCTCAAGTGGAACGATGGCCACAGCAGTAAGTTCCACCTGCTTCATCTGCGCTCGTGGTGTCTGTGCCCATCATGCCAGCACGAGACCGGCCAGAGGCTCGTGAACGTCGCCAACGTCGCCGACAGCTTGGAGATCAACGACATCTTCAGTACGTGTTGTTATGATGTGTAGGAAACCAGCAAATGATTGACTTTCTCTGCCATTCCAGTCAAGGGCGAGACGCTGAATATCGTGTGGGCCCCGGACAACCACCAGAGCTCATTCTCGTGGGCGTGGCTGCGCGAGAACTGCTACTCAGCTGCCTCGCTTGACCGTCGCGCGAGGGACATGACGACAACGCCGTTGGCCCCGGGCGCTCCTGTCCCGACTGTCGAATACGAGCATATGATGAACGACGATCAGGGACTGTTCGAGATGCTCCACGGCGTGGTGGAGAATGGTCTGGCCGTGATCAGAAACACGCCGTCGGTTGAGAAGGAAGTCAAGCGCATTGCGGAGCGCGTCGCGCCAGTCTCTCACTCGTACGGCTCTCGGCGGCGCTGGTGGACGGTTGTGCACGCAGAATCTGATGTGTCTGCTGTGTCGCTGTAGGTTCCTTTACGGCGATGTGTTTGATGTCATTGCCGAGCAGAACCCGGTATGTGCATCCATCATTCAGCACGAACTCTTCAAAGTTGGTGCCATGAAGTGTTAACGTTCATCTTGATCTGATGCTCGATTTGACTCCAGGTCAATATTGCGTACACGAACCACCACCTCAAGCACCACCTCGATCTCGCGTACTACGAATCTCCCCCGGGACTTCAGCTTCTCCACGCATTGCAGTTCGATCCGACTGTCCAGGGCGGTGAGTCAACGTTTGTGGATGTGTTCGCCGTCGCCGAAGAGTTCCGATTGCTGCACCCGACGCACTTCCAGACGTTCTGTCGCGTGCCGGCGACGTTCAAGAAGCACCACCTGAATCGCAGCAATCCGGCTGTGATGGAGTACCAACGCCCGCATATCCAGCTCAACCACCGCGACGAGGTACGTGGCGATGTCGAAGATTGTTTCCTTTTCTCTCCTCGAGACTGATGATAGTTTTGCAGGTCATTGCTGTGCACTGGAGTCCGCCGTTCGAAGGACCTCTGCGCGTGGCGTTTGACGACGTCTCGCCGTACTACGAGGCCTACAAGGTCTTCTACGACATCGTCGAGAGCGGCAAGTTCAAGGTCGAGTTCCGACTGCAGCAGGGCGACACGGTCATGTTTAACCAGCGAAGGTGCGTGGACCTTGACGGAGTCGTGCAGCCTTTTCACCCTTTACCCAACACATCTCCATTCACGCCCTTTTCCCCTTGTACCAGGGTTCTCCACGGCCGCAACCACTTCTCGCTCGAGTCAAGCGGCGTGCGCCACCTCCAGGGCACGTACCTCAACATCGACGATGCGCTCTGCCGATACAACGCGCTGCGCTACCGCTTCGCACCGGCCGACGAGACTGTCAAGAACCGCCGCGTCGCGAACGGCAACTTCGCGTAGGCTTTCTGCCCCCTCCCCCCCCTCCGTGTTCCTAGAGAGAGTGGTAGTGCCCAGCCTCTCCCACGCTGTTCTACTTGCGTCTGTACGCGTGGGCAGTAGTAGCAGCGGCGGTAAACGGTTGACGATGTCCAGTATGTTGCCGTGCGTGTATCCATGTCATCGACATGCCTTCATACATGCAATGTACTGGAATAGAGTGCCTCATTTGGATTATTGGGTTGCTGGGTTTTATGGTGTGGGTTTTCATCCAAACGGGACAAAACCTCGTTGCGGAAAGCAGGGAACGGAATCGCGCGTTAAGTGAAGTGGCGGTTCGGCACGTATTGGCGTGCACGTCGCGATCGATCTACGTGGCAAGGAGGGTTCTGTACGTGCAGCAGAGTGGAGAGAGTGATACGCAAGGATGCCTTCCAGTCGAAGGGCGAAGGAAGCGGCCGAATCGGCCTACGAGAACGGGAGAACGGACGTTGAGATGGACGAGTCGCCGTCGTCGCTCGGGGAGTCCCATGGAGAAGTCGGTGCTAGCGAGGCAACGGTGCAGGAAGAAACGGCTTCCAGCAGCGAGCAGGTCCTTAGTGAGGCGACAGACGACAAGGCAGAGCGACGAAGCAAGCGCCCTCGTACGGCGTCCGCGGAGAAGCCGTCGAGAACGACCAGGACCCCGGCGCTCTCTCAATCGGATATGTGCCAAGCGTGTGGATGCAACAACGGGCTGGAGGCGCAGCCTCTGCTCACGTGCATGTCGTGCGACACCGCTTTCCATGCGAACTGCTATTCCAGAGACGACTCCATCGCAGACCCGACAGCGTGGACATGCGACGAATGCGAGCACAAGGAGACGCGTGGCGCCGGCGGGTCGCCCCGCGTCTGCGTGTACTGCACACAGTCCGAGGGCACGAGCATGCGCATCATCGACACGGCCCACTGGCCGGAGAGCTACCGCCGGGGTAACTTTACCGGGCCTGCGTGGGGGCACGTTGATTGTGCGTACTGGGATCCCTTTCTCGAAGAACGCAAGGGCCTGGCGGTGGCCGATCCCGTCGAGCCTACAGAAGGTAGCATTTCTCCGGATGAGCCAGTTGTGCGCGTCGAAGCAATGCGGGCTGCGAACCTCAAGCCAGTCTCTTCGGAGGCGCGCTCGCGACTCGAGTTGTTGGTGGCGGCCTGCAGCTTTTGCGGCACCTCCGACGGCGTCCGCATCCAGTGCCGCCACTTGCACTGCGCCAAGTTTTTCCACGTGAAGTGTGCGCGCGAATCGGACCGCGGGTGTGTGGATGTCTCCCTCACACCGTTTCCTCGCAAGCACGCGTACTGCAATCGCCATTATCTGGCCCAACACGACCTTTCAGGCTTGGCGACGAAGCTGACCTCCAAGACCATGGCGAGTCTGTTGCCTCGAGATACTGCGGCCAAGATCCAGGGTGTCGCGCGACGAATCGACACGTTTGCTACGCTGGATGCGTTGGTCACCGATCTGGCGGAGATCCTGGTCGACGTCTGTAAGAAAGGCTTCAAGAGCTCAAAGAGCGATCCACCGACCTTCAGCATGCGCCACTTGCAGGCGCTGCAACTCGTGCTCGACTATCTTCCCCAGCTGAGACGTGTGTATGAGTCGCGTACCCTTTCCAAGAGCGACAGTGGTTTCGTCGCGGACCCCGAGGTCTGGCATGCGCTGCAGCGCGCCTTCCAGCCGCAGCGGTTCGTGCGCAAATTTGCCGGCCCACTGAGCCAGTTCCACGAGTGTGATGTGTGCCACGAGCCCTTCCAGGAGCGCCACCACGTATTTTACTGCACGTCCTCCGAGCAGGTGCATGCTCTCCACTGGAAGTGCACGAAGCGCAAGTCGAACGCGAAAGAATCGCGCCAAGGAGGCTCTGCCAAGAAGAAGCTCAAGTCGGTCGCACTCGTCCAGCAAGGCCACTGGAAGGATGTCAAGCTGCCCAAAGGGCTTCCCAGCGTGTCCGACGGAATCGCGTGCGGCGTCTGTCGAGCTCCAGTGGACGCGCGCGGGATCCTCGCGAGCCGCAAGGAGACCACTCGAGTCGAGTTCGAGAGACCTTCGAGCGAATTCATGTTTGGCGGGTGCTTTGCGAATGAGATGGACGCGCGATCGGCTGCTGCCGCGGGCTTGCGTACCAGCCGAGCGACGACCGTGGGGCTGATGACAGCTACGACAACGACTGCCATGAGCGCTGCGCGATCGTCTGGGAAAGGCGCTCTACGCCGCAGCGGCAGTGGAGTTGGCGCTGTGATTGATCTGGACGGTGATGCGACTGCAATTCTCGGTCCACCCAAGATGGAACGCATCAACGTGCGTCGCACGACACGGTGGCTCGCGTGCCTCGGAGAGGTGATTCGTCTCGTACTAGCGGCCAAAAAGGAAGCACCGATTGCCTCAGCCGCGACCTCGGACGCGGCCAAGGAAGACAACTCAACTGCTGGTGTGGCCAAGGCAAATTCTTCTGTGGAGGCAGGCATTTCTGAAAATGGAGTTGACAAGGAGGTGGCGGCCGTTGTGGAAGAAGCTGTTGCGGTCATTGTCGCCGCTGCCCAACGGGCCGCACACACCACTACAAACGAGAAGCCGGCACACAACGGCACGCTATCCAGTGGCGTGTCAGGTGAGGTTGAGTCTACTTTGGCGCCATCTGCGGAGACCGAAGGTGGTGCCGCACTCAATACCGTCAAGCAAGAGGTCGATGGTGAGAGTGATCCGAAGGGCGCAGGCGCAAGCACCGGAGGTGAGATAGACGTGGCGGTCGCACAAGAAGCCCACAAGCCGGAAGCTTCGTCATCGTTGCTTCCGCCGCTCGCACTCGCCTACCTTGAAGAGGCCAAGAACGTCGTCCGCCCGTTCGACGCGTACGCTCTGGACAAAATGGAGTCGGCGCACCGCATGCTCGAAAACCGCTCCGGTCCGGGTCTCAGCGTGCTGAGCACACTCATCCAGGAGTACACGCGATTCATGTACATCAAGCACACGCGCGCCGTCGAGAAAGCGACAAACGAGAAGCGCAAGCGCCAAGAGCAGGAGGCGCTCGAGGAACGCGAGCGCGAGCGCAAACGCATCGACCGCGAGGCCGAGCAGGCGCTCAAGAAGCAAATGTTGGCCATGCGCAAGAAGCAGCGGCAGTGAATCGAGCCTCACACGTACGCAAACGTCGATAGAAAAGTGGAATATAAGTGCACGGTTACCAGTTGCTAGCAGGGGTTTTGCCATTCGCTCGGTGGCGAAGGAATCGCGTGGCTAGTCATCGAACTCGCTGTCTGAGTCAGAGCCGGCGCCGCCGGTGATGCCGATGCCCAGCTCGATCTCCTTGGCCGTGCTCGCGTTCACGTCGATGCAGCCATCACAGATCGCGCGGATCGTGCTCTTGGCGTGCGTGTAGGCCATCTTGTACCCAGGGCTCGAGTTTGGCGGGATCCTACACAGCGTCGCGGCATTTAGCGTTGGCTCAGGAAGCCATCATTCGTAAAGCTTCCTCGACGTACCACGTGACGAAGAAGAGCTTGCTGGACTTGCGTCCGTCCGCCGTCACGAACTCGTGGTCGTACACGGCGTAGCGGCACTCGTTCTCCGGCAGCGCGTTCACGAACGCGGCAAACGTGGCCGACGGCTCGCCCATGCCGTCGACAACGATCTGCGGGCCGTCGACGCGGAAGAAGACGTAGCGGTGCTTGCGGCGCATCTTGAGCTGCTTGAATTCGTTGGTGACGTCCGCCGTGGGCGTGATGGCACTTGCCGACACATCATCCTGGTGGCGGATGTACTGCGGCACGCCGGCGGTCTTGAGGTGCGGCTCTGCCATCGTCACGGGCGGTCGAGGAATAATGGATGCGCGCGGAAGAATCACGCAGCAGCGACGTGTGTGACATGGATCTCACGGCCCAGTTGAAGAGCGCAATACACACTAGTACCACAAACCACAAACGGGAATGAAGTGTGTACCCACCACCAGCTAAAGATTGTCCAAAAAGCGCTTTTATTAAGATCCGGCGGAGGGGCCCTACCCCTTACGCAGATTTCTGATCCGGGGAATTTTTCCAAGCGCGCTTGGCCATCCGTTGGACTCCTGGAGGGGACGAAATTCCAAGCGCTTCGCGGAGAGGATCCCTACCCCTCACTCATGTCGGGCCTCGCCCCGACCTCCACTTCTGTCAAATGCGGGGGAGCGTTGGGTCTTTGGGTAACCATCGTGGATCTTTGGGTTGGCTCGCTGCTCCCCCTCCCCTTCCTGCGTAACCTTACCCGCAAGTGGCAACCGCGAGCGGATCCGCTCGCGCTCTCCCCGAGCCATCGCAAGTGATTTGGTTGGTGGGGACGCCTTCTATTGGGTCGTTCTCCTCAACCGCAACCTCCTGCTCCTCCGCGGCTCCCCCCTTCGGCCGCAAGCCATTTGAAAGTTCCCCAGCAACCGTAAGTGGCCCTCTCCTCTCCTCCGCCGCCATCAACCCACGTCGTCGACGATGGGAGCTGCTCCTCTCCCCCCTCCTCCACCACCGCTGTCTCTGCCTCCATGCGGCGGCAGAGACAGCGTTGGTGGTCATGGTGGTCGTGACGGCGCGCGCAGCTCCCGTCCGCTGCGCGTGGGTTGAAGGAATTGGCCGGCATCCCCTGTGTGGACCGATCGCTCATTCTCCATTTTGTGGTGTCACACAGTTCTTTCTCCTCCCCCCCTCTCTCTATCCACCATGGCTGACGAAGACTACTCGTTCGAATCGACCGACGCCGGCGCCTCGGAAACCTACCCGATGGAGGCTGGTCAGATCAAGAAGAACGGCTTCATCATGATCAAGGGCCACCCGTGCAAGGTCGTCAACGTCTCGACCTCGAAGACGGGCAAGCACGGCCACGCCAAGTGTAACTTCACGGCGCTCGACATCTTCACCAACAAGAAGCTCGAGGATATCGTGCCGTCGACCCACGGTACCATGGTGCCGTTCGTGTCGCGCAAGGAGTACACGCTCCTCGACATCTCGGACGACGACTTCGTCACGCTCATGGACGACGCCGGCGAGACCCGTGACGACGTCAAGCTCCCGGGCTTCCCGGACACCTTTGCCCAGGAGATCCGCGACGACTTTGACGCCGGCAAGCAGCTCGTCGTGACGGTCCTCAAGGCCTGCGGCATTGAGCAGATCATCTCCAAGAAGGAGGACACCACCAGCTCGTAAGCAAGCCGCGCACCCTTTTGACTGGGCGTGACGCGTGAGGCTTTTCGGAGTCGCACGCATTGGAGGTTGAAATCAAAACGAAACACTTGGCCTTGGGCGGGGCCCCTCCCACGAGGGAGGGTCGCAACCAAGGGAGGTGGAGGAAAGCTGGAGCCGGGGGAAAGAGCGTGTCTGCGGGACGGGGTGGTGAAGAGGATTGCGAGAGAGGAGGCGAAGCGAGGCACTCGCTTCTCCCGCTTTCTTTGCGTTTATTTTCGCCACCAGCGGATCGTGGACGCCTTCTTTTCCACAATCTTTTTGGATCGAGCGTCTTTCTCTCGCAATTTTCATTTTTCATTAGTCCAATAGTAATGTATTTTCACCATTCCGACTCGGACATGACATGCACCACCACGATATCCACGCATCTTTCTCGTACTACTTAGTACTAGTAGTAGTACACGTATCTCTCCGCCCCAAGTGGCTACACCATCGATCGCATCTGCGTGTGCCCTGCCGGGTGAGACGAGTTCACACGATGAGCCCGTCCATGGGCGCGTGGTCGGGCTCGACTGCCGTCGCACCGTCGGATTGCGGCGGTGCGTGGTGGTGGTGCGGAGGGTGCTGCAGCAGGCCGCCGCCGCCACTGGCCGCGTGCGTCTCTGCCGACTCTTGCTGCTGCTGCGCGGCTGCGAGGGCCGTGGCCGGCGGCGGCGGCTGCTGCTGCCAGCGCTGCACGAGGTTGTGCACGTCCTTCATGAGGATGTGGCTCTGGGTCGCACCCTTGAGGAACTCAAAGATCTTGCGGCGCGGCTGGCCCTCGCGCCACATCTGCTCGGCGCGGCGCAGCGTCTCCGGGTCGCGCACGCGGCGGTTCTCCGAGTAGCTCTGGAACACGGCGAGCGACGTCTCGTGGTTGTGGTCCGCGACGTGCTTGGTCACGACGACGTGCCAGTTGTCGGCGTCGTGCGGGTCGCGCTGCAGCGTCACGCAGAGCTTGACGGGACACGCCGTGGAGCGCAGGTTGTGGCTCACGCGCTGGCCCTTGCCGCGGCGCCGCTCCTTCCAGCCGTGCGTGCACACGTACGTCTTCGAGTACCACTCGTACGCCGCCGGCACGAGCTGCGGCAGCAGCCCGGGCGGCTCACCGTCCGCGGCTCCGTCGTCGTCGTGGCCGTTGGCGTCGTCCAGGAGGCCGCCATTCTCCTGGAGCTGCTCGAGCTGCTGCGCGATGCGGTTGTTCCGCGCGCTAATCGACGACGTCGTGCGCACGCGGTAAAGCTGGTACGTGGCCACCGAGTACGCCGCGAGGTAGTCCGAGAATGCGGCCCAGCTCGCGTGGCGCCGCTTCATGCGCGGCGCGCGCCAGACCGCCGCGCCGTCGGCCTCTTGGATCTGCACGGCGAGCGACGGATTCTCCGCCGACCACACGGGCGTGGCCGCGAGCGCGTCCCCTCCGCCGCCGCCGCCGCCGCTGCTGGCAGTGCTGCTGGCAGTGCTGCTGGCAGTGCTGCTGCCCGTCCGCTCGCTGGCGTGGGAGGCCGCGTTGCCGAGCCCCGCACGCGGGCGCTTGTGCGGCTGCTGTGCGCTGCCTTCTCCTGCGTCTCCGGCGGTTCGCGCTCGCCTCTTGGACGTACTGCTGCTGGCAGCGGCTGACGCCGTTTCCGCCGACGCAGAAGGCAACGCCGCGTCAGGCACGGCAGCGGCAGCGTACGTGTGGATGCCCAGGCACGTGCACGGGGCGTCGCTCGCCGCGGCCGACGGCAGGCCATTCCCGTGGATCGCACAGGGCTCACTGGCGCCAAAGCCCGCTGCTGATGACGACGACGCCGGCGCTGCCGAGAGAGACGCGTACGGCGACTGCGCGAACACGGACGCCTGGCCAAACATTTGATGCAGCGGAATCGGCGCATTCTGGCCGCCGCCTCCGCCCATCATCGACGAGTACGACATGAGCGCCAGGCCGTTCTGCGTCGCGTACGCGTGGCTCAGCTGCGCGTTCGACGCGATGTACGCGGCCTCGGGCAGCGCGTGGTGGGCCGCGAACTGGTCGGGGTGTTCAAACGGGTGGCCCGCGCTGCCCGCGAGGAATGCGTGCTGCTCGGCCGCCGTCACCAACTCCATCGCGGCGATCGCCGCGGCGTCGCCGCGCATCATGGACGACGCGTCCGCCTCGTGGGCTACTGCGGCGTCGGCCGCCTCCTGCGTCACTGCCGTCGCCGTCGCCGTCGCCGTCGCCGTCGCCGCCGCTGCCGCCTCGTGGTCTCGTTCATCCGCTTCGACCTGCTGCTCGGCGTGCGCGTCTCCGCTCGCGACGGCCGCGCTGCTGCTGTTGGACTGGTCGATCGTGAGCAGCTCCGGGTCGTAGATGCGGCGGTTGTCGCAGTAGTGCTGGTACAGCTCCTTGGAGAGGTTGTGGTTGTGGTCCACAATGTGCTTAGTCACGACGACGCGCCAGCCGGCGTCGCTCACGCCCGACGAGACGCTCGGGTCCACAAACTGCATCGTCACGCAGATCTTGACGGGGCACAGCGTCGAGCGCACGATGTGGATCGTGCGCTTGCCGGCGCCGCGCCGCCGCTCCTTCCAGCCGTGCGTGCACGTCAGCGTCTTCGAGTACCATTTGTACTGCTCCGGGATGAGCCGCGTGGCCTCGAGGCCGCCTCCGCCCGTCTCGCCGCCAGTAGCCTCGCCCATCTCGCCGTCCCTTCCTCCTCCTCCTCTTCCTCCTCCACCCGTCGCAGCGCCGCTCTCGTTGCTCGCGCGCATCTCCATGATCTTCTGGTTGCGGCCCTTGACCGAGCTCGTCGTGCGCGTGCGGTACGACTGGTACGTGGCCCTGGAGTACTGCTGCAGGTACGCGTGGAATGCGTCCCACGACTCGTGCAGCGTTTGAATCTTGGGCACGCGCACGACGACCTCCGTGACCACGCTCACGGGCCGCGGCGCCAAGGCCTGGGCGTGCGCGTGGGCCGTGGTCGCCACGCTCATCTCGAACGGCGCCGCGTCCACCGGCTCGCTGGGCGGCGCGGCACTGTCCGTGTCCAGCGATCCGCCGCTTTCGTCTGCGGGTGTGACAGCAGCAGCAGCAGTAGTAGCCGAGTCAGTGGAAGCCGATACTGCCGCCGTAGCCGCTGGTGCTGTACCATGCAGATCGCCGAGCTGGCGCACGGCGGCCTCGACGAACGCGTCGCTCTGGTCCTCTTCGGGCGCCGACATGCCGTGGTCGTCGTCGTCGTCGTCGTCGTGGAGCGACGTGGAGTGGTCGTCCGCGGCCATGAGCGACCCAGCCGTCGCCACGGCGTCCAGTTGGTCGGCGACGCTGTCGGCGAAGCGCCGCTCGTGGTCGGTCTCGGACGACATCTCGAGCGTGTATAGCGGGTGGTTGTGCGCGACGACCTGGCGGTTGATGACCACGCGCCAGTTTTCGTGCACGTCCCGCTGGAGCCGCGCCATGATCATGGCCGGACACGCGTTCGACACGGCGTCGTTTGTAGCGGCCGCCTCACCGCCGCCGCGCCGCTGGAACTGGGCCATCTTGCTGCGCGACTTGCGCTTCCACCCGTGGTTGCAGATCATGAGCTTCGAGTACCACTTCTGGGTCTCCGGCACGAGCTGCGAGGCCACGTCGTGCGGCGTCTTGCCCATCTTGGCCGCCTGCTCGAGCAGCTTGGCGTTCTTGGACTGCGCCGAGATCGTCGAGCGGATGCGGAAGTGCTGCTGCGTGGCGATCGAGTAGTCTACGAGCACCTTGTGAAACTGGTCCCACGAGCCGAACGCCTTGGGGGTCATCACAGCCAGCGACCCGGGGGCGTGGCCTTCGCTGCTGGCGGACGGGTCATCCAGATCGGTCGCCTCTGCGTTCGCAGCTGAGGCAGCAGCTGCTGCTGTTGGGGCGTCCTCTTCGTCGCCGAACGCGGCGTAAAACTCGGTCTGCATGGTGGTCGCGCCGCTCGGTGAGCCGCCGCTGCCGCCTCCACCGACAAGCGCGAGCAGGTCCGGGTCGTAGATCCGCCGGTTCTCCGTGTAGAACAGATACAGCTCCTTGCTGAGCGGGTGGTTGTGCATGCGCACGTGCTTGGTGACCACGACGCGCCAGCCATCCTCCTGCTCGCCAGCGGCGTCGCTGTTGTGCTGCAGCGTGATACACATCTTGACGGGACATCCCGTGGACCGCACCATCGTCAGCGACCGCTTGCCCGTGCCGCGGTGCCGGTCCTTCCACCCGTGGGTACACATCATCGTCTTGGAGTACCACTGCCAGTGCTCGGGGATCAGTGCGCGGTCACCGGCCGCCGGCGCGGCCGCCGTCAGATCCTCTCGCTCGCCGCCCATCTCATCGAGCGCGTGGCCGCTTGTGCCCACCGTCGCACCGGACGCGATCTCCGCGATGCGCAGGTTGCGGCGCTTGGCCGACGTCGTCGTGCGCACGACGTAGAGCTGGTACGTCGCCTGCGCGTAGCTCTTGAGCTGCGCGTCAAACTCGTCCCACGAGCAGTGGACGCTCGGAAACGGCGGCGCGACCGCCGACGTAGCGGCGGGGGGCGTCGTCTCCGCTGCCGCAGCGGACGCCGCCAGCGCCTGCTCGGGGAAAAACATGTCCGCGTTCGCTGCGGCTTCCTCTTCTTCTCCTTCGTCCTCGTCTACTGTTGCTGTCGCTGTTGCTGCTGCTGCGGTGTCGTCGTCGCCTTCATTGGCGGTGCCGCCGTTCTTCTTCTCCTGGTCTTCCGTCGGATCTCCTCCTCCGCGGAGCTGCTCCTCCTCCTCCGCTCCTCCGCCCTCCGCAGCACTGCTGCCCGCGACCAGCGCTCTGGCGACGGCCGCTGCCGCCTCGCTCTCCATCTACGTCCTCCACCAGCACACACGCAGTCCATCATCAGCCTCCTTCGCTGAGTCTGCGCATGTTGAAGTTAGTGGCGGACCGCTTGTCGTCCGCCGCCTCCTTCCTTCCCACCACCGACTCACCTTGAGCTGCTTCCTCGCGAAATCGCGGTTCTTCCGCCACACACACCACAGAACGAGTGGAGAATATACCTCTCAGAACGAATAACATAGTTTCCGCGAGTGCACATTTCCAGCCACCAGCCTTGCGTAACCTCTTGTATTACATACGATGGGTCACCGCCTGAAAAAGCGTGGACCACACTATCTAGAGGACAAACTTCAACGTCGCTGAGCTCCTCGTTACCAATGGTAACTTACCCTGACCGACTTACTCGTAACGGCCTGTGCGAAACCCCGCGCATAGTAATACGCTGCCTGCCCACACACACACACACACACACACACACGCGTGCCACCTAACGTTTCACGAGATGAACGCCGTGCGCGCGTCGTACCTCGCGCTCTTCTTCGCGAACGCGATCTTCGCCGCGCTCTTCAAGTCGCTCGGAGAAGGTTGGAGGGAGCTCTTCGCGTTGGTGGCGCTAGCAGCATCGAGATCTAATGGAATATGGCGGCGAGATAGACACACTACAGACGTTCGGCACATTCCGCGACTGCGATCGTAAGAAGAATGCGTCTTGCCGCGGCAACCAGATGATCTTCCGCGCGAGCTTCAGCGTCGCCGTGTTCTTCGCCGTGCAGACGGTGCTCAGCCGGCTCTACAGACCGACCAAGCGGTACCACGCGTTTCTCGTACTCGCCCTGGTCGAGTTGCCTATCTACGTGGGCCTGCTCGTCGGCTCGTTCTTCATCCCGAGCGGTGCGTGTCACGCCAAATGCGCTTCTCATTCCTCGTCTGACTGGAGTGATGATGAGGTTCTGACTGACGCATTCACATGCAGCGGTCTTCAGCGGCTACGTGCATTTCTCCCAAGTCGTGTCGGGCTTCTTCATTCTCTTCCAGATCGTGAGCATCGTCGACTTCTCGTGTTCGTCGTGGTGTATTGCCTAACGAAGGAGAGAGGGAGAAAACCAAGCGCTAACGTTATGGGGCTGTCGACGTAGACCAACTGCGAGATCTTCTGCTGGACCTGATTGACGAGTCGGGCAAGCAGCAGCAGGAGGTGCCGAGCCGAACGTCGAATTGCTGGGCACTGTTTTGGTGCGTCCCCACGATGTCTATCAACAACGAGAAGAGATGTGTGGCGTGACGCGTTCGTGCGTGTGTGTGGTCTGTAGGAAAGTCGTGTTTCTCGGGTTCTGCTTTCTCGCTTTGGTCGGCGCTGGTAGTGGCGTGGGCTATCTGGTGCGTTTCCTGAAGTCGTGACACATGCGTGTTGTCGAACTAACGTCGGTCTGCGTCGACACAGTACCAAACGTACGGCTCGTGCGACGTCGGCGTCGGCTTCACGACGGTCACCGTGATCTTCGTTGTGATCTTCCTCATCCTCTGCAGTGCGTCTCGCCAGCTGGATCACCTCGATGGCACAGGTTCTTACTAATCGATGTGATGTTGTACCGATAGTCTCGGCGTGGCTCAACGTTGGCCTGCTGCCGCCGTGTGTCGTCGCTGTCTACCTCGTGCTCATGTGCTGGCAGGCGCTGACCAGCAACCCGCACAAGGCCTGCGAGAGGGGTTACGCTACCACCAGCGCCAAGGAATCTTCCAAGGGCATCGCCTACAACGCTATTATCGGTGCCTTCTCCATGACGTGGACCAGTTGGCGCACGTCGTCCGCCGCGTCCTCCATGTTTAGCAAGGACGCCGCGGACGCCACAGCCTCAGCGACACGCCGCAAGTCGACGCGTCCCGTGGCCGCGACGTCCAAAGTCGAGTTCTCGGCCGAGGCCGTGGGCAATCTGAGCGAGAACCATCTCCAGCTAGCATTGGCTGCCGTGCCCGAGCTGCCGCCGCCGACCAAAGCTGGTGTGGAAGAGGTAGTGATGCCACCAGAGCCGTGGCAGTTTTACGCCATGATGTGCCTCGCGGGCGTGTACATGGCGATGGTGCTCACGGACTGGGACTCGGCCGACGGCTCGTCCAATGGTGTGTCGATGTGGGTCAAGATCACGGCCCAATGGCTCACGATGGTGCTCTTCCTGTGGACGCTGCTCGCGCCCAAGCTCCTCGCCGACCGCGAGTTCAGCTAGGCGAAAGGGTAGCCATCTTGGACGAGGTACCTCTACTATACGATATTCACTATATAGATATATATGCGACAGCAAAGGTATGGCAGTATTCTATTCTTCTGACTTTCCTCAACAGCTCACACAACTACCGAGTGCGGAAGCATGCTGCGCGTCCATGACAAGTAAGCGGCCGCTGCGCTTGCGTTTGTCTAACTTTCTCTTACTGACACATGCGGTGGTGATGTGCTGGTGTGTGCCCAGTGTCTTTCTCCGCTCCGTGTCGGCGCTGCCCGTGGTCATGGTCTTCGGCATCGTCGCCGTCGAGTACTACTCGTACATGACGGAACACGTCGCGCCGATGTTCGCGGCGACGCTGAGCGGCGCGAGTGCGTTCGCCCACGTGGTCGAAGTCGCGCTGTTCCATTTGTGGGCCGCGCTGCTCATAGCGTCCTACCTGCGCGTCGTGTTCACAGGTAAGCTGTGGCGCAATCGAAGTGGAAGAGGAAGCGGCTGACGCATGATAAAAACGAGTAGACCCAGGCTACGTGACGCAGCACACGATTGAACGCATCTACGATGCGCTGCACGACTCGATGGAGGCGGAGACTGGCCACGCTGCTCCGTCCCACCAGCTCCCGTCCGATCCACGCGTCGGAGCAATGCCGCACTGCCGCCGCTGCAAGCAGGCCAAGCCCCTGCGTGCCCACCACTGCTCGTTCTGCAATAAGTGCGTCCAGAAAATGGGTAAGCCCTTTGCTGGTGACGCTACTGCTGTGTCGGTGACCCCTATAGACTGATGTGCTGTGCATGCGTAGACCACCATTGTCCGTGGGTCGCCAACTGCGTCGGCGAGGGCAACTACAAGTACTTCTACCTCTTCGTGTGGTACTCGTTTCTCGCGCTCGCGATGGTGGTCGCGTCGCTCTTTGGCAAATTCCGCCGCTCGGTCATGTCGGAAGACTCGATCGAGCTGCCGCTCGTCGCGATGGTCGCCGTGGTCATGGCCTGCTCACTGTCGTTCTGTCTGCTGATCTTCATCGTCGTGCACACGTCGCTGGTTCTCTCCGGGTCTAGTACGATCGAGTGCCACATCTATGGACTCAAGTCGCCCTTCAATCTCGGCTGGCGGCAGAACTGCCGGTCCGTGTTTGGCGAGGGCCCGCTGTGGCAGTGGACGCTGCCCGTCGCTCCGGTCCGCGGCGCGTTATCAGAATCCGAGCTGCATCGACGCGAGCTCGAGATCCTCCATGCCGAGCGGATACTGAACGAGACCATCGACGAGAACCCCACAGAGGAAGAAGATCGATTCTTGTAGATGACGAGTCGATTGAAACTACACCCCAGAGCGTTTTTGTGCGTCCACTCGCTTTGTGAGAAGTACTGTAAGCCATCGCGTGCCCTGAGCTTGTTACTCGTCCTTGACCTCGCCCGCGTGGAAGACGATGGAGACGCTGTTGACGCAGTGGCGCTCGTCGGTCGGTGTCTTGAAGCCTTCGCCCTTGAAGACGTGGCCCATGTGGCTGCGTCATCCACATACACCAGAGAGGTTACACATTGGAATTCGGCTGTGATCGCCACGCATGCAAAGCCGAAAAGCACGCACCCGTCGCAGCGCGCGCAGACAATCTCAATGCGGCGGCCGTCGGCATCCGGCACGGACTACAACAAACGCCAACAGTCAGCGCATATTGGCATGCGACCACCACCACCCCCAAGGCGAGCTTCACTCCTTATGCCTCACCTTGATCGCGCCGGGGATCGCGTCGTAGAACGCCGGCCAGCCGCATCCCGAGTCGAACTTGGTCTTGGACGTGTAGAGCGGCGCCTTGCAGCCCGCGCAGACGTACGTGCCGTCCTCATGGTGCTTGTTGTACTTGCCCGTGCCGGCGCGCTCCGTGCCCTTGAGGCGCAGCACCTGGAACTCGGCGGGCGACAGGCGGCTCTTCCACTCGTCGTCGCTGAGGCTCACGCGGTCGGTCATCTTGAATCGGCGGTGCTGTGAGAAGAGGAAGGGGAGCTGCTGTGTGGTGGCGCGGTGCACGTGGAGGCGAGTTGCGGAGTGAGCTCGAGCGCGGGGCAGGCGACGCAACAGAAAGGAGACCGCGCTTGAAGCACTCGCCATTCCCGAGAGGGTCCCGTGGGCTGAGGAAGCGCAAAGAAAGTGAGCTCCTCGTGACAAGAATGTTGATGTTGGCGGCGTTATGTTGCGTGCACGTTGCGAGACCCATCGAAGTTGCGAACCTGTCCGGTGGGCAGGTCCAGCTGACGTGTCGCTTGGCGGTCGACGCTGCATGGGTGCAAAATGGATCGACACGAGTTGGAGCTGCTACTACACCTGTGGGGTCCCGCCAAGTGTCCCAATTGGACCATGGAACCAGTAGGTGTCTGCTCTATTGCGTCAAACATGGAGACGCTCGCTGCGGCCGAGGAAAACGCACGCGGCAGGATTGCGCGTCGCAACGTGCGCGTTTGGGTTCAGCTTCATCATGGCTGAAGCCAATATCCCCACCGAAGGGCGGGTGCCTTCGCTTGACACGATCGTCCACAAGAGTGCTCACCTCACGGACATGGATACACATGCTCTCGCGCACCGTACACTACTCTGATAGGTCGTTGCGCTCTCTTATGCATCGCCGTGTTT
>JAADVV010000377.1:0-17359 GCA_023335905.1 Pythium pyrilobum | reverse complement strand
GGACTGGGCGTGGCCATCGACCCGATGAGCCACTTCTCCACGCGGCCTTCTCCGCGCAGCGCACGCCGCAGCGGCGGCGTATCGTCCTCGCGGTCATGCTCGTTCATCACGTTACTCCAGGTCTGTCTCGTGCTGATGTGTGGCAGCTTCTTTCTCCAGTGGTGGCACTGGAAGGCGAGCTCGCTCATGGGACGCGACGCGCTGCAGGCGACGGCAAACGACAGGGATGCGGAAGCTGATGGGAACCACGCGAATTTGCGGGGTCGCGAACCCTCGTCGCTGACGTTCAACGACCTCGAAGGCATGAACGACGGAGGCGACGGCGCGCGAGGAACAGGCATCCATGCCGCGGGCGGAGCGCCGGCGCCAGCGCCGCTGGAGAAGGCGATGCCTGAAGGATTCGTCTTCACGACGGCACCGGCGCCAATTCTGGGCACGGCCCCACCGATTCCTGGAGACGCTTTGACGGAGACGCCGTCTGCTGTCACTGAGCAGCGCAAGCGCGTGTTTGTCCCCCCAACGAGTGCGTCGACTGAAGAGGAGGTCGCGGCGTGGCGCAAGCGGTTCGATCCTGCGCACCACACGAAGGACCAGCGCGAGGTCGCCAAGATGGTCGCGTGGGCGTGGAAGGGGTACGAGGAGAACGCGTTCGGGCAGGACTATTTGAACGTGAAAACGATGAAGGGCGACGGCCTGCCGGGCCACGACATGGCGATCACGCTCGTGGACTCGCTGGACACGCTCTTCCTGCTCGGCATGTTTGAGCAGTTTGACCGCGCGAGCGAGTGGATCGCCACGAATATGAAGCAGCGCATCTACCAGAGCGGGTACATCAGTCTCTTCGAGACCACGATCCGGAACATCGGCGGTTTGCTCTCGGCCTCTTTCCTGTCGGGTACGAAATGGGCTGGGGTTGGGAAGGCGTACACAATGACTTATTGGCTTCGGCCCAACGCATGCATTTAGGCCACCAGCATCTCTTGAAGGCTGCGCAGGATCTCGGCGAAGCGCTGTCCCCGGCCTTCCACGAGTTCAAGCACGGCATCCCTGGCAAGGACTTTGACGTGATCGTACGTGGGCTTACGTGGCCTGTCGTGGGAGGTTGGAGGTGCCGCGCGCTAATGATTTTGTGTGTGTACAGGCGAAGCGCTCACGCGACTCGTCATCCGTCGCTGAGGCCGGATCGCTGCAGCTCGAGTTTAAGTACCTTGCGACGGCGACTGGCGAGCGCAAGTACTACAACCAAGTGCAGCACATCATGGACAAGGTGGGAGTCTAGTCGTGGCCTGCTGAAGAGGCCTTTTGACCTCATTGAATGTTCGCGTGCGTGTTTAGCTGTTCCAAGAAGTCGAGGAGAAGTACCACGATGGCTTGTTGCCGGTGCAGATCAGCGTGTACAGCGGGCGCATCGCCAAGTCCAAGATCACGCTCGGCGCGTATGGCGACAGTTACTACGAGTATCTGCTCAAGCAGGTTCGTTTTTGTTTTGCTGCTACGGCTGGAGCTAGCAGCCTGGAAGGGGGAGTGTGACAGTGTGTGAACCACTCGATGTGATCATGCGTAGTGGCTTCTCTCGGGCAAGAAAGACACCAAGTTCAAGACCGAGTACATGCGGGCCGTGGACGGGATCCGAGACCGGCTCGTGCGCAAGAGCCATCCGAACGGCTACGTGTTCATCGGCGAGTTGATCCACGGAGAGATCTCGCCCAAGATGGACCACCTGGTGTGCTTCGTGCCGGGCATGCTCGCGCTCGGGTACACCCACGGCATGCCCGAGGCCCACCTCGACCTTGCCAAGCAGCTCATCGAGACGTGCTGGCAGATGTACGACCAAATGGAGGCCAAGCTCGCGCCGGAGATCGCGTACTTTCGCACGGAGAGCTTTGCCCGTGAAGATCTGGACATCCACCCGCAGGACGCGTTCAACATCCAGCGTCCTGAGACGATCGAGAGCCTCATGATCCTCTACCGCGTGACCAAGGACGAGAAGTACCGAAACTATGGGCGCGCCATCATGAACGCCTTTGAGACGCACTGCAAGCTGCCCGGTGGCGGCTACACGACGATCAACAACGTCCACAAGGGCCCTGTGCGCACCAAGTTCCGCGAGGGCATGGAGAGCTTCTTCCTCGCGGAGACGCTCAAGTACCTGTTCTTACTGTTTAGCGACGACGAGACGCTGCTGCCGCTCGACGAGATCGTGTTCAACACTGAGGCGCACCCGTTCCCGATGGAGTCGTGATCGTGATCGTGCGGTGCGTCGAACTAGATGTGTGGATAACAGCCAGTTGATCGTCCGGAATAGAACTGTTGGTTTTCTCTCTGCCCTCCTTGTAGGCTATTTCTGCGGATTCGTGTGCGAGCGTCCATTGGTCTTCTGTTCACGCCGCGCGGAAGCGTTCATGGAGACCAGCGACGACTGCCGCCGTTCGCCATGGGTGGCGGGTTATCATCAGCGAGCGGGTCGCAGCGTACTGGGTATCGCTATGGGTGCGCGCCGACCGACGGTGAACAGAGCGAGCAGCCCGTGTGCGCGTGGGTCGGCAAGTCGTTGGAGCTGCCGCCCAAGCCGTTCAACATCGAGTCCCAGTTCCAGGCCCACAGCGTGCTGGGCACGGGCATGCTCGGGC
This sequence comes from Pythium pyrilobum, assembly GCA_023335905.1. Taxonomy (NCBI): domain Eukaryota; phylum Oomycota; class Peronosporomycetes; order Pythiales; family Pythiaceae; genus Pythium; species Pythium pyrilobum. The sequence continues at coordinate 14,729 of JAADVV010000377.1, read as the reverse complement.
GCGTGCGGCTCGTGCAGCACAAGAAGTCGAGAAAGTACTTCGCGCTCAAGACCATGACGAAGGCCGACGTCATGGCGCAGTCCATGCTCAAGCACATTGAGAGCGAGCGCGAGGCGCTCGCGCGACTGTCGAAGCTGCAGCATCCGTTCGTGGCCAAGTACTTTGGCAGCTTCCAGTCGCCGCTCCACGTGCACCTCGTGCTTGAGTACGTCCCCGGCGGCGAGTTGCTCCACCGGCTCCACCAGGTCGGCGGCAAGTTCAGCCACGACGAGGCCAAGTTCTACGCGGCCGAGCTCGTGTGCTTTGTCGGGTTCTGCCATAGCCAGGGGTACATGTACCGCGACCTCAAGCCCGAGAACGTGCTGCTCGACGCGCGAGGCCACATCAAAGTCGTGGACCTGGGATTTATCCGCCGCTTCTCAGACCCGAGCGAGCGGTGCACGACCAGCGTCGGCACGCCGCAGTACCTTGCGCCCGAGCAGCTGACGCAGTCGAGGGAGAAGCGGTGCTACACGTGTGTCGTGGACTGGTGGGCGCTCGCGTGCATGGTCTTCGAGATGGTCGCGGGCAAGACGCCGTTTGCATCGGCGAGCGGGCTCGACGCTAAGAGCGAGTCGCCCTTCGAGGTGTACACGCGGATCGTGCAGGGCCGCATCCAGTGGCCTCGCAACATGGCCGCTCCTCTAAAGGACTTGCTGCGCCACATGCTGACTCCGGACGTCGAGAAGAGGCTCTGCGACGGAGAGGCCGTGAAGCAGCACGCGTGGTTCGGCGACGTCGACTGGCAGGAGGTGCAGCACGCCGACGTCGCCCCGCCCTTCCGGCCCCTGCTCAAGCTCGAGGGTGACCGCTCGTGCTTTGACGAGTATCCGGATGAGCGCGACGGTGCCTTCGGCAAAGGCGGTGCTGCCGCGCCCATGGCGTTTGCGACCGAGTTCCGCAATTTTTGACGGCCATGTGGACAACCATACTATTAATATTGGCGTGCGTGCGAGCGGTCTGGTCACACGCGTGACACTGGATAGGTGTCCTATCCAGTACAGAAATGGACAGCTCCGCGAGGGTCTTATCATAGGTTATGCGCGGAGCTGTCCATTTCGGTCCGTGGAAGGCCGGCGACGTGTAAGCGATCAGCGTTGCGGAAGCGTTCTCCGAGGCAGTCCCATGGCCGTGAGCGTTGAGAAGTTATCAACGCTGATATCAAAGCGCGATCGCGGCTGCGTCGGCCGAGTCGGTCCCATGGGCGGACGCTTCTCAAGATTAGGCCCTCGGAAAAACAAAACCACATTGACAATGAGCTCATCAGGTCTGTGCGATGTAAACTACCCGTACAGTCCAGATATTACTGTAAGCCGGACAATATCCAGTCCCGAGAGGGCAACTGCTTCATCCACCGTCTATTGTGGATGCTCCTTTCCCCATGAGCCCCATGGGGAAAGGTTATCGTCATGGCATCTTTCTGAAACACTGCCTGTGTCCCAGTGTCAGTGACACTGTGTCACACTGGTGACCAGGGTCAGTGACCAGTGACACTGCAGCTTTTCGTGGGACGCTACGGTCTCTTTAGGTAAATATTCATATCCATGGCGTCTATACACGTGATTTTGGCGTTCGTTCTGACTCTCAGCGCACCAGCGGCGTGACTCTTCGTGACGAGAAGCTCACCAGCTGGCTTGTCGCGGAGAGAGACAGATGGACTCGCTGTTGAATGTCTCCGTTAGTTCACCGGGCAATGCCTCTGCAGGAACTACTTCCTCTTCGCCGACTAACAACTTTACAGTACTTCATATAGCAGAGGCGGAGTCCACATGGCGCAGATGGTACCCACTCTCGTGGGTGTCGAGCGAGTGCCCCGAAAAGGAGGGGCAACGAGGTCGGTCACGGCCACGAGCGGCGTCGCAGGATGGGGATCCGAGCGTCGCAGTCGGCGAGTGCAGCGCCACACAGAGAAACACGAGGTGCTCTCATAACCGAAGCTTGAGGAAACAGCGCAAAGTACCCAGCAGCAGCAGGTGGAACCCTCGTGCCTGTCATCTCCGCCGACATCGACCATGAGCATGCACGTGCTGCCCGCCTCTGAGCCTCAGTTCGCAAACTGCCATCTCCACCGCCACGACTTCTTCCCCGCGCCACAGCTCACAACGATGACCATCGCACGTTCCACGAATGTCAGCGGCTTCTCGCAGCTCCCGCGCGTGCCGACGATGCGCACCACCAGCACAGGATCGAACCCGATGATGCGCGTGACGCTGCCAAAGGAAATCGGCGACGACCCGCTCGCGAGCCCCATTGCCTTCAAGCCACACCCGGCGTTTTTTCAGGAGAGTGAGCCTGAGCGAGAGCCGACCCCAGCACCAACGGCACCTTCCTCTTCTTCGTCTGGCTTCGCCAATGTCTTCACGCGTCGTCGCCAGTCGTCCATCGAAAAGAAGCCACCGATGCCGACCACGCTTCCTCCGTCGCTGCGCCGCACGACGTCGGCCCCAATGAAGGCCTCGCTCCTGGTGTCCAAAATGGCTCCGATGCTCAAGCGCGTTGTCTCTGGCAGCAAGTCGCGCTCGGAGGCTGACCACGACGATGAAGCTGAATACCCAGAGTCGCGAGAGTCTCTCTTGATGCTCATGCGCGTGCCCGACATGCACCGCCAGTCACAACTACCTCTCATGATGGGCAGCAACTTGGACTACTAGGCGGCGCGTCCTGCATGTCTGTATGTTCTCGATGTGTCTGTCTGTCGATCAGTGTCGTTCGTATCGTCGTTTGTTGTAAGAATATGTGAAGCAGAGGAACTCGGTTGCGATAGCGAACGAAGCTGTCGGCACAACCTCCCACCCAAACAAACAAAATGACTGTCATCTAATATAGTAGCCAAAATTGTGTAATATCACGAACTGTATTGCTGCATCCTGCCCCACTGCGTCTTTGCTACCCATTCCCGTTTCATATCGAGGACACGCACGCCTACTCGTTGTGCGGGTGTGCGTCGTCGCGCGGGTCATGGTCGTCAAGGGCAATGTTGTTAGCGCCAGCGATGTCGTTGACGACGTCTTCCGCGACTGGCACAGGACGCGCCTCGAACAAGTACGTCCTTCAGTATCAGGATCGCAAAAGGGTACAGGTCAGATCATGGACGAGTGTTTCAGAGTCCATTGAGGAGCACGTACAGAAGTCGAGGCGTAGCAAGCGGACGCTCGGTCTTCCATCCTCTAATGCGAGCGATCGTCGGGTACACGTCTACAAACGGAATCAATGCCCGGTCAGTACAGTAGCGATACGGATATGCAACGCTGGAGCGGAATGCCTACCTTCCAAGAAGTAGTACATGTGGCCCACAATAATGCCGATGATGTCGGTGGTCGCGCTGTTGCCGAGCAGCAGCGAGAAGGAGAAGAGTACCCACGGCAAGTACGGCGCCGTGAACGGAAAGAGCCCGAGAAAGCTCATGCGCACGTGCTCGTTGCGGCGTCCCCAGAGGTAGACCATCATGAACGTCAGCGACGAGCCCAGGAAGTGAATGTTGATGAACGGTGCGACGAGCTAACCATCCATCCACAAAACGCGTGAGACCAGAGAAAAAGCGAAGAGGTCATTCCACCTCAAAACGTCTCGTACAATCATGACGCTGGCGCCGAGGAGAAGCATATACAGAAAGTCGGCCGTACGTCCGCGGAAGGATCCTTCTTCAAGAAGTCGGCAATACCGGACGCTGGAATGAACCCCAGGTACACGGTTAGTACTACTGCCACGATCGTTCAGCCATTGAAAGGCGCGCAGTGGAGACCTACACGAAGTACATGTGGAATAGAAAGTCGAGACTAAACAGTCCGAAGAACAGGAAGTTGCTCAGCAAGCGCCATACCTGGACGGTAAGGACTGCGGTCAGCTAGTGGTCACCTCCATTTCCTCCTGAGGCGGATGGCGAAATACGTACTTGTCCCTTGAAGAAGATGAGATTGAAATTGAAGTAGAGCGAGAACGGCGACACCAGGTCGAGCGCACACGCCGTCGTCGTGAGGAACGCGCCCGTCAAGTACAGCCGCGAGATCACGGGGATCTCCCAGTACCATTCCAGCGGATCGTTCATCTTCTCTTTCTCGGCTTCCTCTGGGTCGTTTAGCGTCGAAGAATTCACCGCACACAGCGCCTGCTGCACTCGCTTGTGCAGATATTACTGGCTGCCGCGCACACAGAGATTAACTCTCGCAATGGCCTCCGCTTCGCTCGTCAACCCGCGTCGCTTCCGAAAGCCGCCACGTATTAGTTTCCGCTTCTTCGCCCGCTTTCTCGAAATATCGGCTTCCAGATAACAGGCAAACAGATCGGTTTGTAACTGGTACTAGTATCGGACTGCACAGGTTCGCACTTAGCCAGATATATACCATACTGCCATTCTAAATTGATCAAGGCAAGTTGAACCTGCATGCCTTGGCGGAAAAGTCGACGCTCTGACAAAGATGAGTCGCTTGGTGCCGTTCCGCTCCAAGGCGTCGGACGCCGTGAGGCAACGCATCGAGATGACGCAGACCACAACCATGTACCTCGTGCAGACGACTGGCCCGACGTCGTACGTCGTGCAGGAGCAAAACTGCGACAAGAAGCACAAAGTGCTCATCGGTGCGCTCCAGTCATGCTCGTGTGGGGACGCCGACGTCTGCATCCACATCCTATTCGTCATGCTCAAGGTTAGTTTCGTGGCGGTTGATTCGTGCGGTGACGTACCCAGCTGTGAGCAATGTCTTAACGTTGGGTGGGAACAGGTATTACGCGTGCCGACAACGACGTCGATCGTGTGGCAAAAGTCGCTGATCGATTCAGAGGTACGAGTATTTCGGATTTTCCGCCTAAGATTGAATGTGCGTGTTGACCATCGAGTGTGCATTAGATCGATGGGCTGTTGCGTGGCGATTATCGTGAAAACACGCGAGCTCCGCCACCTAAAAACATGACGGGGTTCCTGAAGAAGCAGAAGCAAAACGCGGGGAGTGCCCAGCCACAGACCGATGTCGAGGTGAACGAAGCGCAGCGGCACGAGCTAGTCGAGGGAGAAGTGTGTGCTATTTGCCAAGAAGACATGACGGCCGATCAGCCGCTCACATTTTGCCGCAAGGGGTGTGGCAACAACTTCCACATCGAGTGCAGTACGTGGACGCGAGATTACGTTGGCCATGTATACCCGCTTTCCACTTTACTCAAACTCTTATATAATTGAGCAGTGAAAGTTTTCGGAGAAAGCCGAAAGCAGTCAAAGGAGCACCTCATCTGCCCTTTGTGTCGACACGACTGGGGCGATCTTGCCCTGACCGAGCTCAAGAAGGAGATGGACGTTGCCAACAAAGCTCCGAACGTGCACAAGGGGGTGACCTGCAAGAAATGCCAGATAAAACCTATCCGCAACGAGCGGTACCGCTGCATCCAGTGCAAGAACGCGGATCTGTGTGATCGATGCTTCAGTAAGCTTTCCCTTGCACTTGAAAACGCAAGGAAGCTAGCTAATTGTGTCGTGGTGTGGAGTAGAGATGAATGCACACATAACCCACAACTTTGTGATGAAGAAGCTCGTGACAGACGCATGGATCCCTGCCTTGCGGACATCTCAGCATCGACTCAATGCTGCCAGCTCCGAGCTCGTCGAAGAATTGCAAAACCGAGATCTGACAACAAACGACTATGATTTGCTGCTCCAACTCGATCAACGCGACAAGTTCCCACTCCAAGACTACCTACTGAGCACTCTGGGCGGCCAAAGAGTCGTAGCTGCGAATACAAAGTCGTTCGGAGAACCAGGAGCAACCTGTGCAGTATGTCGTCAAAGCCTTCGAATACAAGCCGACGTCCGCTCTGTAATCTGTGGGGTAAGACCGTGTCGCTGTCGTGTTTTACATCGGGCACTATTTTCTTACAGCCTTGATGCATTGGCACAGCACGCATTTCATGAGAGTTGCCTGTCCCGTTCAGTTCTGTCTCAAGTGTACGTTTGTCCCCATCCTGGGTGTGAGCACGTGTTATTCCCTGGAATGCATCAACTTGTTGTCAAGGCGAAAGCACCTACAGCCAACGCCGTCAACCAGCGTAACAGCAAACCAACAGCATCAAATGTTATGAACGTTACGTTGAGTGTGATGGCAATCCAGCATACCGAAGTCGTCAGTGTCAATGGACCACGTTGCGAGAAGCAAACGAAACCAGTTAGCAAGTTGCCGAAGCAAGTTCCCGCTCGACCAACCCTGCAGGACTTCGCCAGTTTGTCCATCGGATTTGCCTCCTCTAGCCAAACGCAAGAACACCATCTACCACCACTGCAGCAACCTTCTTCACGTAACGGTAGTCGACAACTGGAGCGTCCGACAAAAGGAACCAGCTCTCGTACTCAACAGCATCCTCGTGCTGACTCAACTTCACATCCAAATAACTCGCCGCCAATGGGACAAGACCCTGTATCGGCGGACGAAAGATTGAAGCACGCAGAGCAATTGCGAGCTGAGTTGAAGAATTTTGACAAAGCGAGGCATCGCAAGCAGCGACTTGAGCGAGAGGAGCGAGTGCGGAAAAACGTCTCCAACAACGATAGCAACCACGAAGCACTGAACAGCTTACTTCCCACGATTGGTCACACCACAAACTTCGCCAAGCCGAATGTACCGGGATCGCAGGAGTCTCGTCGACCCACTGCTTCCCAACAAAGACATCGGAAATGCGAGACAAGGACGTCGCCCAGCGAAGTGTCAAGCGGCAATTCTATTGAAGGAAGTGTAAATCTCCCGGAACTTTCTATTGGTACGATCCGACGCGCGTAGTGAACTCTACGTCTAAAAGACTGATTTGCGTCGAGGCGGAGGGGAGGACGAGTGCGAAGAAGATCGTCTGTCGCGAGCATGCTGGACTTGGCGCCGACTCGCAGGTGATGGTGGTTTGCCCTTCGCAGACGGCCCGTTCGCCAAAAATTGAGCTTGGAGACTTGGCCGACGGCGGTTTTGCACGACGATGGACAAGACAATGCTCACGATCATCGTGATGGTCATCACCATCTCGGGATGCAGCACGGCCGCCAGCTTCGGAATGAGGTCATCCGTCAGGCTCGCGATCTTGTGCTCGAAGCGGCAAGACGAGATCCGGTGGCGATCGTCTCCACAGTTCTCCACCAAGTTGCACAGCGTTCCTTCGAGCATGTGGCACGAGAGCTGCATCGACAGGTGAGGCGTGTCACAAGAGATCTTTTGGATCATCCCAGCTTGCGCGTCGATCAGCGCGATCGGGTCGTACTCGGGGACGACGGCAACGCTTCGGTGGTGGAGGCTGCTGCGGTCGACCTTGAGCGCCTTACCGGCGATGTCGTGGACCAACTTCGTGTAGCTCTGCACGAACCCCGGCGGTGAGAAAGTGATTGACGTCTTTCCAACGATCGATCCGACCAATTTGGCGATACCTCCGCCCATCGAATGGCCCGTGAGCACGACATCGCGGTCTTGAATCGACTCGACGTACTCCAGCAGCTCGTGGTAGTACCAGAAGTCGTGGTGCAGCCCGAACAGAGAAATCAGCTCGCTGTACAGCTCAATCAGCGTCGAGAACGTGACGTCCGGCCAGATTCGAATGGTCGGGAAGATCCCCGAGAGGATCGTGAAAATCACCGGTTCGACAAACATCTTCACGTCTTCGATGAAGTCGGTGAATCGCCAGATATCAGTGCCACGCACGGAGATCACGCTCGTGTTCAGCGCTGGGATGTAGGCCTCAAAGAAGTCGAGCTTCGAGCCCGTCTTCGAGTTCAGTGCCGGATACCGGATCTCGATTACGCTCAAGTCGTCAACAAACATCGTCGAGATGAATTTGGACACGTCTTTGGACAGCGGGTCGAAGTACGCTGCCTCTGCGAATAGCGCGAAATCCACAAGGCTCAAGCCGTTCCACTTGCTGCCACAACTAGCGTACCGCGGGTTGTTCAGGTGCAGACTTGGTGCGGTCGCGTTTGCCAGGTCCAAGTGCAGCTTCACGATCGCAGTGTGGTGGATCTCAATCGAGCTATCGTTGTGGAACTGGATAGAGGTCGCGTCCGGGTACCACTTGGTGTTTTGCTGCAGTACCGACAGCACGCTGAAGCCTGCGATGACAGCGACGAACAAGAAGAGAACAAAGCTCGCGAGGTAGACGATCTTCTTCGCGGTGCCGTGGCCGATTGGCGCTCGTTTGGAAGTGCCCGTGGTCGAGCGAAGCATCTCTTGCAATAGCGCCGGCACCTTCCCCATTCGATTGAAAGAACTCACGGCATACGACCAGCGCAACGACATCTCGAACAGGAATATGGAAAGCACCACGAATGAATGGGGTCGCTGCGTCATCTTGGAGCCGTAGAAGATCGCTCCTGCCACAGCGAGCGACACCGGCGCGCTGACGGTCAACCACTTAAGGCTGAGCAGGGACACCATTCGCAGCAGTACCAACGAAATCACGTATATCGACGGCAGAAGCAGGTTGATGATGGTGAGTTCGAGCTGCGCGTGGACGAATCCCATGTCTGGATGGACGCAGGCACGCACGAAGATGATTCCTTGGCCGATCACGAACGAATACTTCAAGCGCTCAAAGAGACCGATGAGCTTCCGTTGGCTGGCTTCGCTTTCGACCACGTTGTACGCCGTCTGAGCGGTGAGAAGCAGGAACCAGATGATCCACGCGGTGAGCAGCGTCATGCCGAAGATCTCCCACTGCACGGGCGTCATGGCACTCAGCGGCGTGATGCTGTACTTGAAATGCCTCGCGATCCACTCGACCCACCAGAGAATGCCCACGGCGTTCAGCGCGAAGAGCCAGCCAGCGAGAACGAAAGTCGAGAGCGTCGACATGCCCGCCAGTGCGCCTCGCCACCTCGGCAGAATCTCCATACACGCCTGAATGAACTGCCAAATCACGATCGCAGTCGCCAAGCGCAGTGCCCGCTGGAAGATGGGGTGGCGATCTGTGATGAACTTGAGGTAGCTCTCCTCACACAGCGTCTTGGCCCACACGGAATATGCAGACTCCTCAACATCGCTGCCGGCGTACGTCAAACACATCGTGGGTGCGAGAATCAAGCTTGGCAGAAGCACGAGCATGGGCAGCGCGACCACCAAGATGACCGACTGCGGACGGCACTCGTACGCGATGATGCGCCGGATCATCGGAAAGTTCTGCGTCGACTGCCACGTGAGGATCCAAGCCGCTCGACCGAACGAGAGCACAATGCCGATGACCGATGCGTGCGTCAGCAAGACACAGAGCCCCTGCACGTAGGGCATCGTGAGAATTTTGATCATGTTGTCGCCCACAATAGCGCCGACGTTGAACAGGAAGCCCCAGAGGATTGCGAGCGCCTAGCCATCAACACGGCACACATACCGTGACAGTCAGCCACCCCAGATTCAGTTCCACGAGTCCAAGCCATGGCGGAATCTCACCTGGAGCATCACGTAGACAAAGAAGAATGACACGACCTTATCTATGCCATCGATCCGGTCAAAGACAAACGTGGGGATCTCCACGAAGATCCAGCGCATGACGTATTCCCATGTCATGATCGCGTCGAAGCAGCGGCGGCGCCAGCGGAACAGCCAGCGCGGGCGGCCGTCGGCGCCACCACTCGGCTGCTTGCCTCTCGCGAGGATGCCGCGCCGGCGGCCCGGGCTTCGGCTCTGCCTCTTGGTCGCGTCATCGGCTTGGTGCTGCGACGACGCCGATGCGTCACCGAGATGCAGCGGCGGCGGGCGATTTTTCATGCTCGTGCTTGCGATGTGCGTGGAACACCGAGTGAGCTGCGCGGACACTACGGACCTCCTCGATTGGCCTGCCGCTGGCGGCGCCTCCGCGGCAGATGTTGACGCGTCACCATGTCTACGAAGCATCGTCATGGCGTCGCCGCGGTCATCCGATGGCGTCTGCATTTGGAAGGTTCGTCTTCTCTCTCTCTCTCTCTCTCTCTCTCGCTCTCTTCCTCTCGCGTTTTCTCGCGCGCACCAGCCGGCACTGAGAAGCCAATGCTGTGATCGCCATTTGGACCCCAACTGTGTCGGCTCCCAATACAGCGCTGTCCATACAAAACAGCAACAGAATAGTGACGCTGAAATTACCCTTTTAGAGGACTGCGAAGTGAAACATGGACACACCTGTCGAAATCGCTATGGTGTGGACCACGCGGTGGCGCCCACGAAAGGACGCCACGCCCGCCACGCATGAAGATGATACACTGTGTCCGTGGAATCCACGGTGGATGGGCGGTGCCGAGTACTGTACATTGCACTTGCAGTGGTTACTGCACGCCGCAATCACCCACAGTAATCACCTTCGTGCATGTTCAGAAGATGCGCGGACTGTACTGCACCGGGGAGCCTGTGGTGCTCGCTCGGCCAGTCATCGTTCCTCTCGTCGGCTCGATCTTCTCAACAATATCGTCGGCGTTGGCGGGATTTGTGTGGCCCACACCATCCCTTCATGCGCTGTGACGTCGGCGGGCATTCCTCGCCGACGCCATCGCGAGCACAGCTCGCCCGCGCGCGCCGAGTAAGCAGCCCACGGGATGTTGACGCAGCAGCGCGCGCGCCGCGTCGTCGAGTCGCACGTGCCGCCGCCGTCCGTCGTCGCGCCCTGCGTCGCCGTCCACACGGAGGACTCGCAGGTGCCGCGCTTCGTCGCCCGCGCCGCGGCACTTCGGCTTTCTCCCCATGGAGACGACGGCGGCGGCGCGGACGACGTCGACGTCGTCGCCGTTGCGCCGCCGTTGGTCTACGTGCAGGCCAGGCCGTCGAGTGGTGACGCACCAGCTCACGCCATCGCGCGCAACGCGGCGCTGCGTCGCGAGGCGGCGCGTGCGTTCGGCAACGGACGCATCGCCGCGCACCGCGTCTACCAGCTCGACTGGAGCTGCTCGGACCCGCAGTGGATCCCCTTTTCACAGGCGATTCGAGACGCTTCGTCCTCCGCCTCGTCGGTGACCATTCGAGTGACTGCGTTCCCGCGTCAACTCCAGGCCACGATGGCCGAGCTGCTCGCCGCGAGCGGGCTCGCGACACACCCGACGCAGTTCACGCACGAACTGTTCGTGACCGCGCAGCCGGCGGCATCCAGTCTGTTCTTCTTCGGGCTCGTTGAGAGAGGCGACACTGAGCTGCCGACGCCACCCAGTGAAGCGCGCTCTCCGCCAGTCGAGCCGACCCCGTCCACGCGAGCCGAGGCACCGTGCCGCGCGTTCTTCAAGCTCGAGGAGAGTCTCGCCCACCACGTCGAGCTGGCTCGTGGCGCCCACGCGCTCGACGTCGGCGCGTCCCCCGGCGGGTGGACCGACTGTCTGCTCCGCCACGGCGCGCGCGTCGTCGCGGTCGACCCGGGCGAGCTCACGATCCCGCTCGCGGGCCGCGCGGTCGTCCACATCCAGTCGCGGCTCGAGGACGCGTTCGGGCGGCTGCTGCGCATGGACAAATTTGCGCTCGCCGTGTGCGACATCAACGTCCGCGTCGCGCAGATGGCGGCGCTCATGCTCGGCGTCGCGCCGCTGCTGCTGCCCGGCGCGCGCGTCGTGTTCACGCTCAAGCTGGGCAAGAAGCCGACGCCGCGGGCCGTGGACGGCGCGTTCGCCGAGGTTTGCCGCATCCTCTCGCCGGCCTTTGCGCACTTCCAGCTCGTGTGGCTCCACGCCAACACGCAGAACGAGCGGACGCTGTTCGCCGTGAAACGCCGCGACATCGCGACGTGACTCGCCGACGGCGTGCGAAGAAGACGAGCACGACAACCAACAAGAGACACATGCCTATATTACTATCAACGAGGGGGGGGGGGAAACTATAGACTTCGCGTCGAGGGAAGAAATCCAGGCGCCACCATCGCTCACTCGCCGTAAAGCGAGTCGATCTCGGCCGCGTACTTCGTGGCCACGACCGACCGCTTGAGCTTGAGCGTCGGCGTGAGCTCGCCGCCGGGGATCGAAAAGTCCTTCTCGAGCACGATAAACTTTTGCACGCGCTGCGCGCGCGACGTCGATTTGTCGTTCGAGCGCTTCATGCCCGCGGCGATGTACTGCTGGAACTTGTCACACGTGATGGCCTCCTGCACGGTCGTGGCCTTGGAGCCAATCTCGCGCGCGATCGTCAGCGCCGTGTGGTCGAGCTTGTCGGTCGGCGCGCCGTCCTCGTCCATGACGACGCGGAACGTGCACGCAAACGTGAGGAACTTGCGCTGGTCGCCAATGACCATGATGTTGCTCAGCGCCTCGAGCTCCGACTTGAGCGAGTCCTCGATGAGCACGGGCGGGATGTTCTCGCCGCCGGCCGTGATGATCAGCTCCTTGATGCGGCCCGTGATGCGCAAGAAGCCGTCCTCGTCGAACGCGCCGACGTCGCCCGAGAGCAGCCAGCCGTCGCGGAGCGTGTCCTTGGTCGACTTTTCGTTGTTGAGGTAGCCCATAAAGATGTGGCGCCCGGCGTACTGGATCTCGCCCGTGCTCTGGTCGATGCGCGTCTTCGTGCCCGGCAGCGGGTTGCCGATCGAGCCGATCTTCCACTTGCCCGGCAGGTTAATCGAGTGCGGGCCCGTGCACTCCGACTGGCCAAAGATCTCGTAGATCGGAATGTCGAGCGAGCCGAAGAAGCTGATGCACTCGGCCGAGATCGGCGCGGCGCCCGTGAAGCAGTACTTGCACTTGTCCAGCCCGAGCGCGTCCTTGATCTTGGACAGCACGATCTTGTTGGCGAGCCGGAAGCTCAGCGACTTGCGGCCATCGGCGCCAAACTGCGCGCGCTCCGTCTTCTCGGCGCCCTCCTTCTTGGCCCACGTCGCGAGCGTCTTCTTGAAGCCCGTGGTCTTGGCGCCGATTTCGCGCATCTTCTCCATGACCTTTTCCCACACGCGCGGCACGCCGAAAAAGTACGTCGGCCGCACATCGCGCAGGATCTCCACGAGCGCGCCCTTGAGCGCCTCCGGGCCGGCAAAGTACATCTCCGAGCCCAGGTGCATGGGCACGTGGATGTCGAGCAACTGCGCCGCGACGTGCGAGAGCGGCAAAAAGCTCACGCTGCGCTCGCTCTCGTCCACGTCGTAGAGCATGTCGGGCACGCAGTACGACGTCCACGTGAAGTTGTCGTGCGAGATCATGACGGCCTTGGGTGGGCCCGTCGTGCCCGACGTGTAGATGAGCGTGCAGCAGTGGCCCGGCAGCTGCGCGCTGATGCGCGCCTCCACGAGCGCATCCGCGACCGGCTCGCCGAGCTTGAGGAAGTCGCGGAACTTGTAGATCGGCACGCCGCAGTCCACGTCGGCCGGCACGTCGCCGTCCCACATGACCAACGCCTTGAGCGCCGGCAGCTGCGGCGCGATCTTGATGAACTTGTCGAGGTGGTGCCTGTTCTCGACGACCACGACCTTGGCCTTGCAGTGGTCGACAATGTAATGGCAGGCCTCCGGGCCGTTGGTCGTGTAGATGCCGGCGATGATCGCGCCCGCGGCGATGGTACCAATGTTGGTGAAGAACCATTCGGGCGAGTTGTGGCCGATGATGCCGACGCAGTCGTGGGCCTCGACGCCGAGCGAGATGAGCGCCTTGGCGAAGAATATGCAGTTCTGGTAGTACTGCTTCCACGTGTACGAGACCCACTCGCCGTTCTTCTTGAACGAGAGCGCGCGCGCCGCGCCGCGGCGCTGCACCGTCTTCTGAAAGATGTCCATGACCGTCGAGGGCTTGCGCGCGGCGACGCCATCGCTCTGCATCACGATCTCCGCGACCTTGTCGGCTTCCCAGACGCCCTCCATGGTGTGATGAATGAGTTGCGGGGGGTGAGAAGGGAGTGAGAAGTGTTCTACCGGAACACGCTACACGCGGACGAGGGAGAACACACTTGGCGACTTGGCGGAAAGTTGGCGAATGGAACTGCTCTCCCGTGGGGTTCTCCAGAGCATTTTGCACGGCGGCCGGAACAGCCCAAGACCGAGAGGGACACACGCCCACTCGGTGGGTGTTGGTTCGGTTCTGCGGACAGAGACTGGGTCGGTTCTCCACCAACTGGTGGTCGAAATCGGCGGGTGTCAGGGACAGCCATGATGAAAGCCTCACACAAGCGCGGGCACAGCACCGGGACGACGTCAACATTTCCATGTGGCACTCGCGCCGTCACCGATTTGGGTTAGGCCAAACAACTTACAAAACAGCTGACTTGTTAGTGGCACTAGCCAACTGCGAGCTGGTGGCGGAGTGGTGGTTGACAGCCGTGATGCGGCCGTGTCACCCCCCGAAGTGATCTCTCCGAGCACATCGGCTTCCGAAGGGAAGACACGCAGAGCTTTTGGGCAGGGCGTCAATCGAAGCAGTTGCACACTGATGTTGATTTTCACCTAATATAGTATACTAGTCGCAGTGGACTGGCGGTTGCACATCCGTGCCTGCCATTTCAGGCTTCTCGTGGACCATGGCCTCATTCCCCCAAGGCGGAGAGCCTCTCCGTTTACGGTGTTAGTTACGCCTCTCCGAGATGCGTTGTGTACGCTTGGATGGCAACTGTCGGCGGATTACGTCGTTCTGCTCTGCTGCCTCTCCCTGTGTACTGTAGCCATGGGGTTCCTTTGGATAGTTTCTCCACATGGCAACAATCGTCCGTCACCTCTCGCAATGGCCACCGAACACGTCAAAGCAGATTTGGCTTGAGTCACCGGCAGCTCTATGCGCCGATGTCAAGGGTTGGCCGTCGTCTGCTTCGTCGGGGGGGGGGGGGGGGGGG
>JAADVV010000376.1:0-17404 GCA_023335905.1 Pythium pyrilobum | reverse complement strand
AGGTTTGGTCGCGGGCCATTCGTGCTGGCGCACGTCGGCCCAGTAGTGGTTGAACACGAGGATCGGCGTGTGCGGGCACAGCTCGTGGTACGTGACGTCGCGCTTGCGCTTCGCGTCGAAGAGCTTGATCTCGAGCAGCCACGTTCGGGCCGGCGAGGAGGACGGGGGGGGGGTCCGAGCGTCGAGAAGCGGAGAGGAGGTCACACGCCGGCGGCCTTTTCCAAGTGTGGACCGAGATGAGACGCTTCGCGAACGTGAGACCGCCGCCACCGCAGCCTCTAGTTATGAGAGAATCACACAACCTCGGTGCACGTGTATGTGGCAACAACCAGTTGGTAAGTGTCTAAATACGTTGCTTTCACGTTCACAAAGCATCCCTGTTTTACACGGTCAAGACGCGGCCGCGGGCTCAAGCATGGCGCGCAGCGCGCGCATCTTCCACGCGAAGAAGGCCGTGTCGTACAGGAACTGCTGCCTCGCCCGCTGGGCGAAGCCGCGCCGCTCGGCTGCGTCCGTGTGGGCGACGAGCTCGTCCACGGCGTCGCAGATCGCGGCGCCATCGGCGACCACCGCGAGCCCGGGGACACCCCGCAACGCCATGGGGTGCGCGGACTCGCCGCCCAGTAGTTGGTCCTTGATAGAGATCCTTGTCACGCCGTGCAGCACGCCGGACGACGGCGTCACGAGCTCGTTCACGGGCGGTGCGTCGGCCGTGACGACCACCGCGCCGGCCGCGCGCGCGTGGTTGACGCCGTGCGCGTACCCGCCGTCCGCGTCGCTCGTACTCAGGACGAACGCCGACTGCGCGAGCAGCTTGCCCGCCGCGGCGGCGTCGAGTGTCTTGGCGTGGACGTGGACGTTGCGGCTGGCCTCGAGGCGCGCGCCGTAGGGCTTGTGGTAGTGCTGGCGGTATTGTTCCTTGCTCATGTACACGTCGAGCCGCGGCAGATCCGGCCGCGACAGCCAGCAGTCGAGCACGGCGCCGCTGCCCTTGGCCATACTACACCAACACACAAAACCAACATCGTCAGCTTCTTCCCACGATTGCCGGCGAGTGCATTCTGTGATCCGTTCGTTACCTGGCGCCGGCCACGTGGACGAAGTGGACGCGCTCAAAGTCTTTGACCCGCTCGCTCCAGCGCGCGTCCCAGCTCTCGAGCCCGGCGGACGCGAGCGCGCTCGTGGTCACATCGTTGGATGTGAATCGGTGGTACACGACCCTCGCCATGCGCGGGTTGCCCTGCCGCTCCAGCCAGAGCGTCACGTACAGCGCGCAGACCGCGGTTTTGCACAGCATGACGTCGGCCTGGCGCAGGTGCTGCACGCCGAGCGCCGTCGATTCGATGTCGGGCGCGAAGAACAGCGGCTTGGTCGAGGGCCACGCCGGGTCGTGCCGCACGCCGTCCCAGTGCGCGTTGAGGAACACCATGGGCGTGTACGGACACAGCTCGTGGTACGTCACCTCGCGGCCGAGCGTCCGGTCGAAGAGCCGGACCTCGAGCACCCACCGCGGCAGGATCCGCGCGTGGAGGTACTTGGTGTACGCGGCCGCGTCCTCGCAGAGCCGCTCGCGCCGCATCGCCGCGGGGACGAACAGGTCCGCGGCGGGACACTGGCGCAGTCTCTCGAGCAGCGCCTCGCGGTCGGCCTCGGTCGCCGTCGTGCGGTTCAGCAGCCCGTCGCGCGCCGGGTCGCTGTCCCACCGCGCGCCAAAATCGACGCTGATCGCACTGTCCACGTGGGCCACGCACGCGCGCTGGATGGCCGCGAGGTGGAGCGCGTCGCGGCGCGGCACGTGCTGCGTCCAGTCCTCGGCGTGGAGGTCCTCCGGGTAGATCTCACCGCGCTCCTCGCGCAGCGCGCGGTCGCCCATGGTGAGCAGCGCCGCGACCTGGGGGGAGATCGGAGTTTCCGCGTGCTGTGGACGGTGCGTCGCCTGGAAGAGATGCTTCTGGAGCGATTGCGGCCGGAAGCGCAGCACCGCGGCCTCTTCCTGCACGAGCAGCAGCCAGAGCGACGCCGCGACGAGCAGCGCGAGAAACGCGGCGTGGACGGCGCGCGGCTGCGTCGCCACGAGGTGCAGCGCGTGCGCGACGTGCGGCGGCGCCTTGCGGCCGAGGAGGTTCATGCGCTGCATGGCCGTCGAGTCGGCGGGGGAAGTGCGGTGATGACGGCGATTGGCCTCGTAACTCACGTGACATGCAGGTCCAAAAGAGAGATGAGGAGGTACTAACTTAACATAGTGGGTAGCATTCAGAACCCCTCATAACGTTGGTGTTGGTGCGTGCCGGAGGGACAAGTTCCAGGTGCGACACTGAAGCTACTGATTTACGATGAATGCCCTCGCGAGGGATGGGTTCACCTCTCAAAGGTAATGTTGACGGCCTCATTGACCAAATGGTTTTGCTAAAAAGAGGTTTGCGGGTCAAATCATGATTTGGTCGTTTTCGAGAATGTACTGAAATAGACGGCATGCACGTTTGCACTGGATCGACCACGCTTCATGGGACATGGACCACATACTGTACTAACGCTACTTGGGCTTACATTCTTATACTCATTCCGTTATTCGCCCGCTTACTCGATTGGGGGCGACACAGGGTGGTCACTCTCGGGGGCGTTCGCGGCGATCAGCGCCTGGAGCTGCGCCTGCAGGCTGCGCTGCATCATCCTCGCCTCTTCCGCTTCTCGGATCAGAGCCGACAAGTTCACCTGTGAGTACGGCTGCAGCCGCTTGACTTCCTTCACGAGCACGGTCTTCTGGGCCTTGAGACGCGAGTTCTCCGCCTGGGCCTGCTCGAGCTGCACGTCTCGTGCGGCCAATTGCTGCGCGAGAGACTGCTTCTCCTGGTCCACACGTGTGAGCTCCATCTCGAGCAGCAGTCCTCGCTTCTCGCTTTCGGTCGTCTCAATGGACCGCCACAGACACTGCTCCTGGAACGTCGCGACCAGATCCCGCAGACGGTTGTTCTCCGTGTCGCTCGGTTCCTGCTCGCCGTCGTCGTCGTCGTCGTCACTGCCGAAGACGTCTTCGCCATACGAATCCTCATCTTCGTCGCCATTGACTCCGTTTGCATGAGTTCCGTTCGAAAGGCCGTTGCTCGTCACTCGCGCTGGCGCCGTCTCGAGATGCGCGATGGTCTCCAGACTCGCCTTGTAGATCTCGGAGGAAATTTCTAATTCGCTCCTCGTTGACCGAAGCTCCTGGCGGACGTTCTGCAGCTCTTCCTCCAGTTTGAACTGTTGCAGCACGGCAAGCTCATCAGTACGAACAAACACCAGAGTATCTATGGAATCAAACCAGGGAACGCACCACATTCATCTCGAGCTCACGCACTTGGTGGCCATTCGGCTGGCTGCTTTCTGTGCTGTTAACGTCAACAACGATTTGCGGCTCATCGAGAGCAACTACAAAGGCGGTGCTTTGCCCAGCGTGATAGCTCCAGTTCGTGACGGGGGACGACGCGACCACGTTCTCGAGCCAGGCCAGCGATACAACGCCTATATCTTCCTTAAACTCTCCGCTTGCCATGCCACCAAGGTGCATCAAATCGCTGAGTTCCATGCCGTCACCAACACAGCAAACCCGCGTCTGCCACCGCAGCAGCTTGGAAAAGATGCTCGCATCGTCGCCATTCGCCCACTCGAGCGTGACCACGCCGCCGGCCTTGTCTTCCTGGGCGGGCACTACACTGGCGCCGTAGATCCACTCACTTCCGTCCAGTTCCTTCGTATAGCGAGTGGTGTACTGCAGCACGACTCGCCCGGCGTCAGTCTCCTCGTTCACACCTCCACTCCACGCCACTGCCGCTTCAGAGTACGGATTCACATCTGCTGATGGGTCGATCGCGTTTGCTGGCTCGCTGTCTGGCCTGAACTCCACGGAGAAGTCCACCACGTCTCCTTCGTAGGCGAATTTCCACACGACAAGACTCGGTAACGCCGCCGTCGTCTGGTCAATCACCACGTCGTGGCTGGACGAACACCCCGCAGCGAGGCTCGTCTCCTCAATCGCTTCGTTATGCGCGAGGAAGCGCTGCACGATTGACGCGTGCTCTTCTGAGCGGACAATGTGGTGGCCGAAGAACGTCTCCAGACAAAGCGAGCGGCGTGCGCGAGCTAGCATCGTCGACAGCGCGAGGTCGAGTCGGCCCATCAACCGTTCGGTCTGGCGCGCACGCGGCACGAACTGCGGCCGCGACAGCGCCGCAGCGTACTGCGCGGCCAGCTGCTCGACCGTGTCACTCGTGTTGCCAGCTGTGGTTTGTGTTTCATGTGTCTCTGCCTGCAGTCGTTGCTCGAGATGCACAAAGTCGGCGAGCGATCGACGGAAGCACAGGAATCGTGAGGCTCCAGCATCGTCTTCACGGGGCGTGAAGCGCAGCACGACCTCAGCTGTGGCATACTGAGGGTCAAAGAATCCGAACCCGCTGTCCTCGTCGTCGGGAAACCCCTGTAGCGCCCGCACATGGAGGTCGATCTCGCCGCGTGGGGTCTCCATCGTTCGCCTTTCACTCGTGCTTCTCTTGATATCATCAGGGGCTCTTATTGAGGTCACACCGTTTTATTTGTTTGAGAAGTCCGATCTGTCCGAAAACGGTGATACAGAAACTGGATGCACAAAACACGGTGAGCGTCCTTGAGAAGCGCCCGTCTCGCATGGCTTCCACCCGACCCTGTTTTCGTTCCACCCACTTCAACTGTCTCTCCTGCATTTTGCCTATTCGTTTATGAAGATATGTGAGTATCACTGTACGTAAGACCGCTCCCAGGAAATTGTCGGAATAGGGTGTTGAAAACCTAATTTCTCAAAAAAGGGTACCTCTCTCCAAAATAGGGTGTGCGCGAGCTGTTGGTACCCGGCAGAGTCTCTGTGGATTACCAATGACGACTCGTGCCTTGCTTGTCAAGCACGGTGGCTCTCCACACCATGCAGACCTATGTAAGGCACGACTCGTGATGAGAGGGTGCTGCTTTTAGAGAAAGTGTTGGCAGGGAGCTTCCAGGCAAGTTTGTCGGCACGTCATCACGCCCGCCGTATTCGTTTGAATCGCAGGTTCCATAAATTGATAGTACGGCGTACAACAGTAGTACCCTTCTACGTCAGGGTGGACACCCTATTTTGGAGAGAGGTCCCCCTTTTTTGAGTAGTTATTTTTTTCAACACCCTAATCTGACAAACGTCCCGCTCCCACCTGGAAACACTGTTGGAACTCCCCATCCCGCCGCATCGCATCTTCAGCACCCCTCCTGACCGCTGAGGTCCGTGCTCGCCGACGCGCCCGCACCCCACGCACCCGCCGGCCGCCGCCGTCTCCACTCCCCATCTCTCTATCTCCTAGCTCTGTAGGATGCCGCCCAAGGGCCGCTTCTACGCACAGTGGCAGAGCGCGCACGCGCGCCGCGCCTGGCTCACGCCCGTCAACATTCTGCTCTGCACGATGCTCGTCGGCGCGTCGCTTATGGCCTTTCAGCTCTCGCTGCTCGATGGCTCCACGGCGGCGCACCAGAGCGACGAGTACGCGCACGCGCTCGTCGAGGAGGACGGCGAGGTCTACCCGCCCATGGTGCTCAGCTCCAAGTGGGCCGCGCCGATCGCACGGGAGGACCGGCTCCACTTGGCGCTGCTCCACGAGGCCTGCCTGGCCCACAAGGACAGCGTGATCCCGTCGACATACGGCAAGGGCGGCAAGATCGCGACGCCCACGACGCTCATTGAGCGGGATGACCCGAACCTGATCGACAAGATCCGCCAGTGTCCTGACGTCGACATCTTCCTGCCCGTGGGTATCCGCGGCCACGGGTACTGCGAGGACTCGGTTGGATACACCAAATGTGAGTGGGTTTGATGGGCGTGTTGGATTCATGGATGGATGGATAGATGCGTACCCACATCCGAATACTGACGGTGGTTGTGTGTGTGTGTGTATGTGTGCAGACCTGGAGTCGCGCATGCTGCCGGCGTGGGCCGTGGAGATCACGTACGAGGACAAGACGACGGGCAAAACGTACTCGTACCACGACCTGTGCCCGAAGACGCCGATGATCTTTCTGAACCACTACTGGGACGGCATCCCGGACAAGCCCGAGTGGCCCGCGAGCAAGCCAAAGTACCTCATGCCCAACATCGAGATGTTTGAGCTCAACGAGAAGCACTACTGGAACGTGGACGCCGTGCTCTGCAAGACCGCGATTTGCGCGCGCCGCGTGCGCGCGTGGTACGAGCAGGAGGGCAACCCGAAGGACGCCGTGGTGTTCTACACGCGTCACACGACGTCGGACGTCGCGACGCTCGCGCGCGAGCGCCTGGGCGATGCCGCGGTCAAGCCGAAAAACTACTCGGACGTGCGCTTCATCCATGCGGTGGGCACGAGCATGCAGAAGGGAACCAAGCACGTGCTCGAGTGCTTCCTGAGCCGCACGGATCTGCCCAAGATGGACATGTACATCAGCAAGGACATTTTCAACGGCGAGCTCAAGCCGCGCTTTGGCGAGGCCCTCGAGGCCGCGAAAGACCGCATCAGCGTCCACATGGAGCGCGTCGGCTCGAACGAGTTTGGCAAACTGACGGCCGAGAACGCGTTCTTCATGTGTACGAGCTTCCAGGAAGGCTACGGCCACTACATCAACCAGGCGCGCGCGACTGCCGCGGTGATCGTCACGACCGACTTGCCGCCCATGAACGAGCTGCTCACACCCGAGTCGGGCGTGCTCGTGCCCGTCAAGCGGTGGCCCATGGAAGGCCAGCTTCTCGGCGGCAACTACGACAAGGAGCACGGGCTCACGGGCGTCAAGGGCATGACCGCGGCAATGCACTCGGACGATATCTGTGCCGCGGTCGACCGCGTCGTCGCGATGAGCGCGAAGGCGCGGAAAGTGCTCGGCGACCGCGCCAAGCTGCAGTACGACATCGACACCAATTTCTTTGCTGCAAAGATGAAGGAGGTGCGTGCGTTCGCCAAGGGCCCGCGGCGACTCTTCCGAACCGAGGCGCCAATAAACTAACGCGCCAGCGACAAAGAGCACCTCGTCTCTTTCTCCTTAGATTTTCTGATTTTGGTGGTTGCGTAAAGAAGAATGCACAATCATGGTATGAAAGTATTATCCACGTGCACAGAGGAAGAGGAACGAGGGGGCTTGCTTCTGAAGAGCTCACAAAGGAGGAGAGATCCCGTCGTCTAGGGGGAGCTGCTCCTCAAATTGGACTGCGCGACGCCCAGCTCGCGCTTCAGGTCCTCCATCGCGCGCGCAAAGAACACCGTGTCGAAAAAGTACTGCTGCTGCGCGCGCTTGGCCCTCCGCGTGCGCTCGCTGGGCGACAAGTCACGGAGCACTTCGTCCACGGCATCGCACACGTCGTCCCCGCCAAAGCGCGCGATGAACCCCGTGACGTTGCGGATCGCGAGCGGGTGCTTGCCCTGGCCGCCGAAAAATTGGTGCTCGTTGCCCACGCCGCGCGCCTCCATCAGCACGCCCGACGATGGCGTGACCAGCTCGTTCATCGGTGGCACGTCCGGCGTGAGCACGAGTCCCCCCGACGCGCGCGCCTGGTTGATGTAGTGGCCGTAGCCTTCCTGGAGACTCGAGCACACGAAGACCGAACTCTCTGCGATTAGATGGCCAAACTCAATCTCGTCCAGCTTGCCGAGGTGGACGCGCACGTTCGAGGCCTTGGCGATCCGCTTGCCGTACTTCTTCTCGAACCACCCTTCAAACAGATCCTGGGCCATGTACATGTCGATCGGCGGCAGGTCTGGCCGCTTGAGCCAGCAGTCAAACACGTGCATCGACCCTTTCTGGATGCTCGTGCCGGCCGTGTGGATGATCGACAGCTTCTCAAAGTCCTTCGATGCGATCGCGTCCGCTGGGAGCGCGGCGCGCACGATGGACGAGATGTCGGTGGACGTGTGACGCGTGTACAGCACCTTGGTCTGCCTCGGGTTGCCGTGCCGCTGGAACCAGTCCTTGAGGTACCGCGTGCAGACCGCCGTCTTGCAAAGCACAAAGTCTGGGCGCCAGTAGTGCTCGGCCTGCAGCTCATGCATCTCGAGGTTGGGCATGAGCACCATGTGCTTGTCCTTGGGCCAGCTCGGGTCGTCGGGCATCTCTTCCCAGTAGTGGTTAAAGAACACCATCGGCGTCGTGGGACATAGATCGTGGTACCCGACGTTCCTGCCCACGGACGGATCAAACACTTGAAGCGTCTTGACCCAAACCGGCAGCATGCGCGCATGCAAGTCTGCAGCATTCAAATCGCAATCCACCGTGTGAGTACCAACTACACCTGCAATCGAAAGATTGCTGCGTCGAAAAATCGTTGCAACGTACACTTCGTGTAGGCGGCCGCGTCTTCGCAGTACCCGTTGTTGCGCAGCCCCGAGGGCACAAAGATATCGACGTCTGCGCACTGCCTGAGCCGCTGCAGCAGGTCCGGGTCGGTCTCGTTGATCACGGCGCGCTCGGTCGGGATGCGGCCGCTGCCGATGTTCCACGGCACGACACCGTCCTTGTAGCGCATGCACGCCTTGTGGATGCGGCCCAGGTCTAACCGGTCGCTCAGCGGCACCTTGGCAGCCCAGTCGGTCGTGTAGATCTCCTCGGGGTAGTGCACATACTGGCCGCCGGACAGCGGCCCGTCGGCGGCGTACTTGGTCTCGGTGTCTTGAGTGTCTTGCGGCGCGAGGCTTCTCGTCGCGTAGAATTCGCGCGAGAGACCGAAAAAAGCCAGACCCATCAAGGCAACGTAGCCGATCACGAGAGGGCGCGGCCTCGAGCCGCCTGTGGACGCCTGTGGCTTCATGGAGATAGATGACAGAAAGCTACGGATCAAACGCCTCTACGCCGCCTTCAATAGTCGGTGTCGCGCTGAAGAACTCCGGCCTTGGCTGACGGCGTATGCCTTTACAGAGGTGCATGACTCCACAACGCTAAATTAGGGCAGACGTCTAGTTTAGGGCTGTTCTGCCGACAGACGTGTGTGACGTGACATGTGAGTGACATCGCCGGGCCATGCAGGGGTGTCACGTCGGTGGGTCGGGTTATGACCAGCTAGTTTTTTTCGAGCGCGACGCGACCTCCACTTAAAAAAGACCTCCCAGCGATAATATAGCTAAACATCCAAATATTGAAGGAACATCGTATTGAGCAGGCTCAAGTGTCTCACTTACCTTACAAGTTTCCATTGGTTTGTGCGGGTATATTCGTTCTCAAATGTTGAAGCCAGTGCCTTTTGTCCCTCCTGTCGTCGCGTTGTTCCGCGAAACCCAACTCAAATCTAGGCTGCCCAGTCGCTCCGCTCCAAATGGAGAAAGTTCCCTCATCCCGACTCCTCCCAAATTGCAACCATCTAGATCCTTCTCCTAGTGTGATCCACCAAGATCTTTGTCTACCATCATTCTGAGTTGCCATTTGGCAACGGCTTCTTTCAGTTTGAGGTTTCCGCGCGACGCGTCCGTCCGCCCAGCACGCCGGCGTGCTGCTTTGTATGCCGTTGTGACGGCGGCCCTTCCCTTCCACTCACAAGCCAAGGAACGCACAGGGGGAGACGAGGAAGTAGGAGGAACGCCACTCCCTTCGCTCGTGCTGTGTGTGTGGATCAAGCGTCGCTGGATCTCGGTTGGTGCCGTCGGTCGCGGAAGGAGATCCAAGTACTGTCGTATTTATCGATTCCCGCCTCAGACCCCGCCGCCGGCTCGTCGCGCGCTCGATCGCAAGCTTTGTCTTTCCTTGCTCGCTTTGTCACCCCCCCCCACCTCGCCCTCTCTCTCTCTCTCTCTCTCCCTTCTCCTCCCCTTCCCTCCCCTCCTCTGCTCGCTTCGGCATCGCGTTGAAGCGTCACTCGCGATCTCTCACACGTGAAGAAAAGGTTCTTGGCGACGACGTCCTCGTCCCAGAAACCCCCTCTCGCGTATTTTTTGGATCTCCCGACGAGAAGAGATCAACCCACTCCAGTTTACAATGCCAGCAGTAGACTACGAGCGCCCCTCGACGGACCGCGCCTCGCCGCCGCCGTCGGTGGGCTTCACCAAGGGCGCGCGCCTCCCGCCGCGCCACCGCAACAGCAGCTTCGAGATGAACTACGGACCGAGCTCGACGGCGTCCACCGCGCCGTCGTCCACGTCGTCTGTCGCTGGCATCAGCATTGTGAAGCCCGTCAAGGCCCCCGCGTCGTCGGCCCAGCGGGGGAAGTCGAGCTTTGACTTCGTGACCGACCCGTTCGAAGCCCACTTGGAGGAAATCTACGCCGGCCACGCCACTATCGACGATGGCCTCGCGTTCTTCGAGACGCACGGCTACTACGACGTCAGCGAGGCCAACACCATGGCCATGTTCCGCCAGAACATGGGCATGAAGAAGCAGTTCTGGGACGGCGACGACCACGACATTTTGTTCTACCAAGAAATCAACCTGGATACCGTGGACCTCGCTGGACTCCAGGTGCTCAGTGCCGGCTCCATGCTGTCGAAGAACGTCAACCGTGCGCGCTCCACGAGCGGTCGCTTCCAGCTTCTTGATGATGAAGGCAACGAGATCGATCCTGAATCCCAGCTCGAGGCGGAACGTGAGAAGCGTATTAAGCTCAAGCACTTGGAGCTGGACGACGATGATCTTGCCGACCTTGCCCAGGAGCAGCTTGTGCTTGCCAAGGCCATCACGGTGATCCGCACAGAGAAGACCCGTTTCCAGCGCTACTTCTTCGACGCGTGCAGTGAAGAGATGCAGACGACCACCGCGCCACCTGTGGTGATTCCTCAGCCGGCGCCGACACTCAGCGTCCAGATGCCGCCGTACTCTGGCTACCTCTATGTGCTGAAGGACTCCATGTACGTTTCTCAAGATGGACGTGAATATTTTGGGCAGAGTACTGACGTCTATTGTTGCTGTTATAGCCCGCACTTGTTCCGAAGCTGGCACAAGCGATGGATCTACCTGGACTTCAATACGGGTCTCGCCAAGATGTACAAGCGCAGCTACTGGAAGAGCGCGCGCGGCGAACTGGACATGCGCACCGTGATCAACATTACCCGCATGAACCAGAGCGACGTGTGCGTGCAGTGCTTCGATGGACGCAGTATGTTACTCCGATCGAAGATCGGTGCTGCTGATGCCGATCTCTGGGTGAACCTGCTGCAGGCTGCGCGCCGCCAGGTCGGTGGTACTGCCTCGCCTGGCTTGCCTCAGTTGCCGCCGTCGACCACGGCTACGGCTTTGACGCAACAGACCACGACTACGACCACCACAACGATGATGACCACGATGGCGACGGGCTCGAAGGCGTACTTGGTTTCGACGAAGTTGGGTGCGCAGAACGAGCGAAGTGTGCTGGATATGATGGCTGTGTTGTTAGAAGCCAAGACCACGACAAACACAATCACGGCAGCGTGAGTGCGTGATGATGGTGATGAAGTGGCGGGCGCGGCGGCATGACAAGTGTTTAAAATTGTTTATTGCGGCGACCGGGGATGCAAGATAAACGGTTGTGAGCGAGCAAGCGAACGTGTGGATGATATGAAGATATGAACGTGTCGTGTGCCTTGCTGTGGCTGTCTATCGAGCGACTGGCCGTCGCGTGCACATACTGTATGGAAGCGACGGTGCGAAGCGCCCCGCAGATTCCCAAGGCCTTCCCTCGAGGAAGATGATGATGATGAAAAATGAAGCTGAAACAAACGTCCAAGACGCCAGCGCATATGTGATGAAAAAAGACGACGAGGCTTCCCTCAAGAATGCCAAGACGACGTACTCAAATGACAAGTAAGACTCAAGAGTGGTTTTCAACCTGCTAGACCAACGGACAGGACTGCTGAAGAAGGATGATGATGATGAAGGCGATGGAGATGCTGAAGACAAGGAAATGGCGATGCGGCAACACGTTGAGCATGTGTGGTTGGAGATTTGACTCTTCAATCAAGTTGTTCCGTGGTGACGTGTGGTGATTGATCAAGATTCAAGCGACTCTCAGCGGACTCGTCTCAGCTTTTTCCTGTTGCTCCTGTTCCGTGCGACTCGAGGACGAAGACCTCCTCTTGATGTGAAGAAATATGCAACCCACTCGACTCAAATATTGGCGTGTTTGACGAGTGACCAATCCACAAAAAACCCAACATGGAGAAACCAACGGTGAACGAATGATACGATACGAACGAAAAGACACGAAGGAAGAAGAACCACAAGAAGGACCCCGCGTATCGAGACAAGCAGACACGCGTTGCATTTCAACGATATGAAATGGAGAGAACAACAACCCCCTCGTTTCTCAACGACTCCTCGTGCCAAGAACCCTCCCGGTAGCAGAAGTGAGGAGCTGCTTCCGGGAGGGAGCCACAAGGGAAAAGAGAAACAAATTCTGGTGTATAAAGCGGCGTTTCCTCCCCCTCAACGCATCGAGCACAACAGGGTCGTGGAGGGAGGACACACGCGCTGCTGAACAAGTACAACGTATTGTGTTTTTGAAAAAAATGTTGTGTTCCTCTGGCTATTCCATGTGCGGGCGCTGCGGCAGACAGAGGTTGTAGAAGCTGCTCTTGCTGAAGCTCGCGGCCTTGCGCCAGCTGCAGGGCACGGCCTTGTAGCCCTCGAGCTGCACGGTCTTGGTCTGGATCGCCTCGAGGTCGTCGGCGCCGACGTAGTGCGGGTCGAGGATGAGGAACGCGCACTCGCCCGACGACGCGTTGTAGTCGATGCCCAGCAGCGTGAACGCGAGCTGGCCGCCGCCCATCATCACGGGCGTGCCCTGCGTCTCGAAGTGGTGCTTGAGCTCCTGGGCCTGCTCGACGAGCTGCGGGCCGCTCGCGACGTTGAGCGTGCGGAACGAGATGCCGAACTGCTCGTCCAGCACGAAGCCGACCTCCATGCTGCCGATCCAGTCGCGCGAGCCCACGAACGCAGCTGGCTTGTCGCCGATCTGGACGAGCGTCTGCTGGATCTCGCGGTGCGAAAGCGTCGGCCGCGTCGTGTAGTGATTCCAGAAGAGCCACGACGCGAGCGTCTGCAACGAGCGGTAGGCGCAGCCCCAGCCTTTGTCGTTCATCGCCTGCTGCAGGTAGTGGTAGTACCCGTAAAAGCCGTCGACGAGGTACTGCGTGCCGTTGGGCACGCCTGACGGCGAGAGCCCCTCGTGGACGTTGAACATCACGTCGATGTCGGCGAGCGCCGCCGCCTGTGATGCGAGCGAGCAGCGAGACGCATTGAAGAGAGGTCGGTTAAGCGGCTGCACGAGCTGCTCCGCGAGGGAGCGCGCCGCCGGCACGGACGCGGCGAGCTCTCCGTTGACGACCGGAAGCGTGAGCGGGAAGGACGCGCCGACGAGTGCGAAGTGGTCAGAGCGCAGGCTCGTGGCCGACGACGTCCACTCGGTCTCCAGGCGAGCGAGCTGGATGGCGAAACACAGCAACGAGTGGTGAGGAACTACAACGGTAATTGTGAGCAAGAAAAAAATGGGAACGTACCTGCTTCGCCAGCTCCGCGCGCAGTGCCGCAACGACCTCTGTGATGGAAGCTGCCTGCGAGACCACGATAAGTGCATCTGCATGCACCAAGGTGGGCGGCCGCTGGGCGGTCGCCGACGACGGCTTGGTGGGAAGCATCTCCACACACGGTGCCGTCAACGCATCCGTGGACGGCGAGAACGCGAGGCTCCGCAGCAGCAGCACGTCCGCGATGTTGCCGTACTCGAGCGTCTTCACGTACTTGCGTGCCTCTCCATCCGTGTCCACACTGAGGAAGTCGCCACTGCTCACCGCTCCGCTCTTCTTGGTCTCCGACGTATCCCAGTTGTCGTTGGCGAGAGCCGCCTTCTTCTTCTTCGACTTGCTCGTCCCCGCTGCCGCGGCCGCGCGCTTCTCTGGGATCTTCACGAACGCACTCAGCAGCTCGCTGGTTGCCACTGCTGATACGCCCTGCGCAGCGTCCACGCCTCGTGCATCAAAGAGGCTCGGCTGCTTCTCCGGGAACTGGAAGTACGCGGTCGTCGCGTCCGCGTTCTCGAGCTGCGCACGCCACTTGGCGAGCTCGTCCACCGTGTGCGCGTGGAACGAAAGCGACGTGCGCAACACCACACTGTCGGTTGCGAGCGCAAAGTCGCTCGCGTGGAGACACTCGACGATCTCCAAGGACGCCGCCGCCGCGTGGCGGTCGAAGAGGTGGACGCGCTGCGACTCGTGGACGTACACGAGCGCCACGGGTGGCGAGAACGACGACGCGCGCGCGAGCGCGGCCGTCGCGATGGCTGGTGGACCACACGTAACAACACATTACACGCAGCACGTCTCTATCTGCCAAACGCAGGGACACATGACTCACCGGCGGCAGCGTCGCGCTCGGCGTCTTCGTCGTCGAGGGCCAACTGACCGCCGCGGATCCACACGGAGAACACTCCGATGGCGGCGATTCCACGCGGCAAAAGCGGCAACACGTCGTCGCTACGAGTCACCTCAACGGTACCGATACGTCAGAGGCATTGGGGCAAGCGTCTCGTCGCATGGCATCGCGTAGGATGGTACGTACCCCTCGGCGATGTCGCGCACCACGCCCCAGATCGCCACCTCGTTCTCGCCCTCTATGGCACGGTTTGGGCCACCGAGAAGCAGCCCGTGGGCCGCAAAAGCGCCTCCATCTCCTGAGACAGCGTCAGCATCACTGTCGCGCACGGCGAGCCGCTGGAGCGACCGCAACAGCGTCGACGGGAGCACGCCGCGCACCGCCATTTCTCAAGGATACCTATTTGCCTGCTGGCGGCAGTGGATACTAGAAATAGATTCGCTATCAAATCAAGGAGATAGTCAGCATATTTTCAACCAATCCCAAATCGCTTTGCATAGTTGCCCCCTTTTCTACCAATCATATGATCTGAACTGATCATTTAGCCAATCACATGCGTCCGTCTGCCTCCGCCAAACAAAAAACGCTGGCGCGGCAGAACCGCAGGAACCGAAGCCGACCATTCCGACCACCATGGCGATGATCCGGTGCGTGGTGTCCTCCTTCCCTCCCCCTCTTCCTCTCTCCATGCGTGTATGTACATGCGTCTAACTGCGTGTCTCCCTTTAGATCCCTCACGCGCCAGCTCGCCGGCCTCGCCGTGGCCTCGCAGCCGCGCGTGTTCGCGCCGGCCGCCGCCAGGCCCGCCGCCGCTCGCTCGTTCGTGACGGCGTTCCCCGGGCTCGCGACGCGCCCCGCGGCGCCGCTGCTGAGCGGCAACGCCGTCACGCAGATGCAGATCCGCGAGATGGGCACCAAGTACAAGCTCAAGTCCAAGTCGTCGGTCAAGAAGCGCTTCAAGGTCAACTCGAACGGGCTCGTGAAGCGGGCACAGGCCAACAAGCGACACATTGCGACCAAGAAGACGCGCGAGCGCATCCGCCGCCTCGGCAAGCCCGTCTTCGTCGAGGGAAAGATCCGCAAGAACATTCTCAACATGCTGCCGGGCCGCCTTTAGGTGTCCACTCGCGAGAAAGAAAAGAGAGAGGAGTGCGGTTCGCTTTAGACGGTAGAGAACAGGAGAGAGGCGACACGAAAATGCAGCCGCCGAAGAAGAGACGAGACCGCGGTGCGTCGGTATTTCGAGTGTATGGTTCTGTATCAACGCTTCCGCAGAAACCTAGGCGTCTCTTACGGGGAGAAGACCGCGTGGAACACGTTCTCCTGCAGTTCCGCGAGCCGTACCGACCGGTTCGCGTCCTCCACTGCGGACGGAGTGTCACCATCGTGTTTGGCTCTCAGGTGTGTCTGCAGCAACGCGAGCGCCAGCTCATCCTGCGTGCGCTGCTTGGACTGCTGCGTCGCGTTCTCCAGTGCCGATAGGACCACGGAGAGCTGGACTTTCCCCACGCTGCCCTTGTCGATGGAGACGAACAGCTCTTCCACCACGGCAAACAGCTCTGATCAACCACACTTGGTCAAGGGATTCGCTATGTGATTAATGCGCAGTCCTCCATCAATGTCGGTGACGCACCGTCGAGCAGCACGCAGACCTGGACGCCGCGCTGGAACTCGGGCATCCCGACATCATCGCTGGCCACTCTCCCGCTTGGCGTCGTGCGTAGCGCGTCCAAGACGCGGTACTTGACGTGCACGGGGAAGTCGGCGCTGAGCCGCAGCAAGACCTCGCCGTAGTCGGTGCGAGCAACAATGGACGCGTTTGTCGCCCCCTACGTCAACGCAGCGTCACATCCGTCATCTACAGTGGGAGCATCTGCCGTTGCATCCGCCGTCGACTCACCAGGTAGTCCATAACAGAGGAGTCGCGCGACGCGTCGGCGCGAAGCGACTGGAACGCGCGGAAGACCGCGTCGTGGAAGGCCGCGCGGTGCGGCGGACACGCGCGCAGCAGCCGCACGCTGCGCTCCACGGGGCCAGCGCCTCCATCAAAACTTTTCCAGCCGTGCGGTTAGAGAGAACTAGCGTGCTCGAATGAGTGATGGTATCCTGGGGACGGGAGGAGGACGTACTGGTGCGCGAGGAACGCGACGGCGTTAGCCGGGCGGACCTCGAGCAGCGACGCTACGGCCTGCGCCAGCAGCGCCTTGGCCCCAGAGCGCGCTGTCCTTCGGTACAAGGCAGTGGCCCACCGCCTTTAGACAGCAGCAGCAATGTCGCAGGCGTGAGGACTGCGCTACCTACCGAGATAGTCGTCCGTCATGGTGTTCCGCGCCGCTCGACTCGCTCCATGTTCCTCCCGTGGCTCTTCGATCACGGAATGGGAGGGGCAGTCGAGGTCACTCTAACGGGGTACTATCTGTGCCTCCTCATGTCTACTTCTGTATCTTTCGCTACCATCATCTTTCCCAAATGTAGCCATGTTCCGCAAAAAACACCTCAAGGTTTTTTTTTTACGGCGGGACGCTCGTCCATCCTTGGGGTCCCGGCTAAGTTAACCTCTCATGGCTTGTCTTGCGTCGAGCGTGAATGGGAGTGATGGTCTGCCGCATTCCCCGGGCGGCGGAGCGGCGGGTCTCCGCTATCGATCCTCTGCTTCATTTCCAGTTCGCCGGTCCCAGTCTTCCCAGCACACAGAACAACGGCCTCCACCGCCGCTCCTCTTCCCTCCCCTCCTCCGAGCCTAGCCGCTCCATGTCCGCCACCGCCACGCTCGGTCACCACGCCCCTCCTCCGCCTCCGCCTCCTCCTCCGTCATCGCCGCCACCTCCGCCGCCTTCTCTCCGCGTCGTCGTGAACCCCGATTCAATGCCGACGCAGCCTTCTCTAGATGACCCACAGACTGAGTGGGCCGCCTCAGTGGACGAGGTCGCGGCGCCGGCCCGCTTGCTGTGCCGCATGTCCATCTCCGCGCTCGTCGACGGCGGCCACCACGGCGCCGCCGAAGGAGGAGGAGGAGACAGCAGCGATGACGCGTCGTCCGTTTCATCGTCCGACGCGATGAACTCGTCCCTTGTGAGGCAGGGCT
>JAADVV010000375.1:0-17405 GCA_023335905.1 Pythium pyrilobum | reverse complement strand
GTTTCGGCGGAGGTCGCGGTGGCCGCGGCGGTCGATTCTAATCTGCTGGCGTTGCCGATGCTCGCCGTCAAATAGAATAGCTCGCGAGGAGAGAGCTGACCATCTGAGAAGACTCTTGGCCCGACGCGGAGGAAGGCAGGGAAAGCGCAACTCGATATTGTAATCTAATTTCGTGGAGATACCTCATCGCGCCGTCCCGTCCTGTGCGTCCACGCCTGGCGCCCTCCACTCCGATTGTTCGACTCGCACCCCACCATGTCTAGCAACGCGTAAATGTATATCAATATATATAATGAAATACCCATCCCATGCTGTGCCGGTCGTGGTCATTGAGTAGGTCCACTTGCCGATCGGCGCCATTTGTGTGGCCAGTTCTGTTGCTTCATATCCTATTCTTCTATCAGATCTTCTCGAGGCACTCGAACTGAACAATGCTGTTTCCTCGGATGACCTGCAACAACAGCCCAACCATTCCCATTAGCATCAGTCGTTGACATGTTTTCCAAAACGATGTGAAAGGCGGGGAAACGCACCACCATGCCGATACGGTTCGACTCGGTCGCCGACACCTCCTCGACCGTTTCGTCCAGCGTCACGTTCATGAACTGGTCGAAGCCGCGCAGCACGCCCGTGACCTTGCGGTTGCCGTTAAGCTTGAGACTCAGACGCTTGTCCATGTAGCGCTTGAGATCCGGACCGACCACCTTGACCATTTTCGCTCCTTGGGTGCCGAAGCTGCTCGTGTGTGTCTTGGCTTGCCCACTCGATCCAAGTTCCGGTTTGCTACAACCCTCGCACAACCTTCGTGCGACATTGCGTTTCCAACGGACGAAGTGTTGAAAACATCAGAATCGTGTTGGATTCCACCTCTCCGATTCATTCTCGAAGGTTTCGAAACCCGCGAAACCAACAACACCCGTTTCGTTCCACCTGCCTGGGTTGCATTTTTTGCCACGTAAGTCGCGAGTGATGGTCTCTTTTTTTCCAGCTTGGTGTTGGTGTTGGTTCTCTCACCGCAGAACAAACAAGCCCACGTGCCGACCGTCGTCCGGCGCCTCATTCGACGCCGCATTCTCACAAAAGAAACCAGCAGTCGAAAGAACAGACCTTCGCCGACGCCAACAACTCTTCTCGGCTTCCGCTTCCGCCAACAACTCTTCGCCAACAACCACCAACAAGCAACATGAGCAACTTCGTGCAGGGTCAGGACTGGTCGGCGGCCGGATGGGGCAGCAAGGGCCCGCAGCGCGGCGTCTCGAAGGACGCCGTGCTCAACCAGGCACGCCGCACGGGCAACGTCATCACGGAGACGCGATGTACGTTTCTTCTCCTCTATGATTTCCGAGTGATCTGTGTGTGCTGCTCTATGGACTAATGAGAGTTGGTGCGGGGACCTAGACAACGCCGGCACGAACAAGAGCTCGCACTCAGGCGCGACGGTGAACGCGCGCAAGCTCGAGGAGGACGTCGACTCGTTCAAGCGTACGTGTCTTCTTATCAACGCCGCTTCAACAGTTCGGTGGACATATAGCTGACTGTGAGGGATGTGCTGTGTGAATTACAGACAACGTGGTGGATCGCAGTCTGTCCCAGGCGCTGATCAAGGCGCGTGCCGACAAGAAGATGACGCAGAAGCAGCTCGCGACGGCCATCAACGAGAAGCCGCAGATCGTCGCCGAGTACGAGTCGGGCAAGGCCATCCCGAATGGTCAGATCATTAGCAAGTTGGAACGCGCATTAGGCGCCAAGCTGCCACGCGGCGCCAAGCCGAAGAAGAAGATCGACGCGTAAGCGGGTTACCAGTTTGTTTTTTGACGCAGTAGATATACCACCAGAGGGCGAGGTAAGGAGGGAGAAAATCTCGTCGTAGCCTCCACGTCGCCGCATGAGGGCACTTCGTTCTTCAAATATACCAAGCAATGGTCTTCTGTCGCTTGCTGTGACCTGAGTCCAGAGCAAGAGAAGCATCAGTATCCGAATTGCTCACGGGTTGTGTACTACGCCTCTCGATACGCCGGGCGATGCCGTGATGGATTCTTTAACCAGAGCGTGATGTGGTTGCATGCTTTCCCCCTTCATCGCGTGTGACGGGAGGACTCGATGCTGAACGCAGGCAGGATCCATCACACTATGTGCTGTCCCCCTCGTGTCCGTTTCCTGGATTTCTGTCAATTTTTATTGGCCGAAACACATCCAAATTACCAATTTTAGCCAATCATGAATCACGTTGAAGGTTTTGCGCGGGGAAGTTGCGGAAACCGCACCATTGGCGAGTCGTCGGGTGGGCCCCTTGATGGGAATCGCTGCTTGTAAGTCGTCTCTATGTGAGTATGCAAGGCGAAGGGGATGTTCATGCGCAGCTCTACTGAGCCCATGCGATGGCGTGGTTATCAGAGACGCGTGGCTCTCCCAGTGGCTGCTGGTGAGTAGGGCTGCTTTCTCTCACGCCTTCTAATTTCAACCGTCTATTTTCATCGGCAGCCTGTGACGAGAAAGGGGAAGTCGAAGAAGAGAAGAGATCCGGCTGCTGAAGAAACGGACTGCGTCCCATACACGCGAGGGTGAAGCGCGTCTGGGAGGTTGACAGGTCTCTTCTCCGCCGCTTTATCCATCCCGTGACACTTTCCCATCCGCGGTCCCTCACTCTGAAGCCCAACTTCTTCGCCACGCCGCATTCTCATCGGTACGAGTGGGAGACCAAGACATGGATCTCCACGTAGAGAAGGATGCGTGTGTACGTGCACCGCAGTTGGTGGTGAGCCCTCGTAGCAAAGGAAGTGGCGAGATGGCGGAGAAAGAGGCATTGTCGTACGCGCAGAAAGACCACCTCGACCCGAAGATGAGGAAACGTCACGACGCACAGCAGCAAAACGATGACGAGTACGACAATATCGACCAGGTCGATGAAGACGACGATAGCGATAATGACGACGCCAAGTCGTACACGTCGAATCAGACGGAAGACGACTCGGATGAGGAAGGTCCTGGGGGTTCCGATGATGACGAGACCGAGACCGACCACCAAGAAAACGACCGCGAGAACTCGATTCGGTCGACCATTGATCCGCCGAATGACTGCAAACAATTCGACAAGAGCAAGATCAAGGGCTTGCTTCCTCCGCTCATTCGCCCCATGATTTGCACGAAACCTCTGCCGGCGGTACTCTCGGTTCCAGTCGCAGACTCGAACAAGAAAGGGATCCAGGAGCCACGTCCACCTCGAGGAAGTGGCACATTCTCCCACAGCGCCGCAGCCGTGCATGCCACGGCCAAGACCGATAACAACAAGAAGACGCGCCAGAAGTTCCAGTTCCCGGACGCTGAGCTGCTCAACCTCGTACTCGAAGACGAAAGAGCTGGGAACTTCTCCCCTTCAGCAACCTCTACGCGCGGCGGAAATGCGGGTGGGCAGCGTCGCCGATTCAGCTCCACTGCCGCAGTGATGGCAACCACACTGCCACTGCGCAGGAAGTCTTTCAGTCTCACAAAAGGTCCGACAAAGCCAGCAACGGTTTTGCCTTCTCTTCCCCCACCAGCCATGTCGCCGTCGAAGTCCACACGCTTCCAGGCTCGCCGCAAGTCGACGAGTGCTTGCTACTCACTGCGCAACGGGGCAAAGTCGCCTTTATTCAACAAGAACCTGGTTTCATCGCTGCCTCCGTTGGCGCGCTCGGCGTCGGCATCACCAATGGCAGCAGCAGCCGCTGCTGCTATTGTACTGCCTCCCATGACGTCCAGCTCCACATCTCAAATGGTGCTCCGCGTTCGTGAACGCAAGTCCGATGGCATTCCCGAATTGGTCATTTCGAAGAGACCGGCGCGATTTCTTGTGTGGAATTGGACTGACCGCCAGATCCGAATCCCGTTCAACATTCAGCTTGGTCCGCATCAGCATGGAGTCATGTTGCGGCAGCTTCGCTACGTGAAGAGTGTCATGAATGATTTCCCGTGGGCGAAGACTCATCTCAAAGATCTTCTGGCGGCCTACACCAAGAAGGATATGTCCAAGGAGGAGCTGTTCCCGCAGCTCAATCAGTTGAGTAACCAAGTCCAGCAAGAGATCGGAACGCAAGTGAAGAAGCAAAAGCAGCTCATGATCAAGAAACAGCGCCTCACGATGCAACTCAGCCTGGCAACGAGTGTGATCAATGAAATGAACGTCACGAAGTACGGTCGTCGTGGAAAGCCCCACGACACGAAGCTACACTACGACCCTGGACAGCCGACGAAGCTTCAGTGGATTCGCAAGAACGGAGATCGCAGCTCTGAAAGCTTGGAAGTCGACCTCGTCGAGATTCACTTCTATGATGCCGACAGCAAGGAGAGCGAGCTGAGCGCTGGTATCAAAAAGGCGGTGAAGAAGTTTGCGCAGACCGCGACACTGGACAGTTTCGTGTCGCTCGTGACACCTCAGCGAACACTGGACTTGCAACTCAAGAACGCGATACATCGCGAGTGGCTCATGAACGCGCTCTGTGACGTGATTTCATTTGCCCGTCAGTACCGCGCCGCCGGAGCGCGTCGTGACAATCACAGCGCCAACCAACACGCGCACGTGCTTCGACGCATGTAGTAGGAGACCACGGAAGAACACACAGAAGAGCAAGCAACAGTCTCTGCTACGCACTGCTTCGTGTTGCATGGCAGCATACGTGGACTAGTGTCTCTCAAGCGCATGGGTGCCATAGTCACCAGTTGGTGGAAACACAGAGGAGATAAACTTGTTTATGAGAGGTTTACAGCGTTAGCGGTGCGACTCGGTCGCCTCGCCATGCATCACGCGACTGGCAACCATGAATGGTGAGAGGGAGAGCGTGTGTGTGATGGATTCGTGTGCTTGCGCCGTCCCGCGCGCATGAGGAAGCGGGAGAGCAGATCCGCCAAACGAGCGAAGTCGTCTATTTCTTCTTCTTGTAGTTGGGCTTGGGCGTCTCCACGAGCTTGGCGACGTAAAAGAGCGTCATGGCGGCGCTGGTCGCGGCCACGAAGCCCGCGGGGAAGAACGCGCTCGTGTTTTTGTAACGGTTGCCCATGACGGCGGTCAGCGGCGCCGACACGACTACAGAATTCCACGTGCACAACGAGTTAGCTCTCCGATTCGTGGTTCCCCCCACAGGCTCATCAAGCATCGCGACAACGTACGCAGACCGAGGCCCGGCCAGAGCTTTGAGGTCACTGGCGACTGCTTGTACTCCTGAAGGCTGGCGTAGCCCACGAACGTGAGGAACACGCCGGACGCACCACCGGCAAGCGCCGACGTGGCCGAGCCCGAGTTGACGTAGCCGATCAGGCCGCCAATGCCCAGCAGCATGCCATACTGTACCACATCAATCGGAAGCGCACGATCTCAGCTACCGCATGCGCTATCGTACGCGCCTCTAGGGATCGTGTACGCACCGGAATCGTCAGGCAAAAGTCGTACATCGTGGCTTCTTCCGCTTCTCTCGCTTCCGAGTGTGTGGACGACTTGGCGTTCCGGAGGTAAGGAGCCGATTGAAGCCGAGGCGCGTTGCCAGGTGTCCCTAGGGAAAAGTGAGGAGGGGCTACTACTCAGGTCATTTCCACCCTTAAATTGCAATCATGTTAACTGATCCCACGTGTCGAGCACGTTCCGTTGCCAATTATCAAATTGGTATCGTTGCATTGGTCAATATTCACCACCTTCTATTTCAACCAATGCGCTGTCGTCTAAACGAAGATCGACGTGCTTCCAATAGAAGCCCATGCGCTGACACAGTTCCTCTGCCGCGGCAGCGAGTATTCGCTGAGACCACCGCGGAAGAGAACGCCGCTGCTCTCTGTGTATCCACGGGAGAGACACCGTCCATAGGTGCGTACTGTATCGTATCTCTCTATCTCCCGCGGTCTCCGCCGTGTTGGCTCGCGCGTCTCGCCACTCCCGTCGCTCACTCCGCTTTTCGCTGCGTATTCTCCACGCAGACTCCTCCACTCCAGTCACTTCACCATGGTCTCCAAGTCGGGCTGTACGTCTCGACCCACCGGTGTCTCTACTACTGTGGGAATGCGAATACTGACTCACGGTCTATATTGTACACACAGGCGCGCTCTGCTGCTCACTGCTCTCGTGCTTCGGCTTCTTCTTCCTCCTGGCGATCGCCATCCTCGTCAAGACGCAGCCCGAGTACATGAAGCTCGGCAAGGACGTCAAGGGCACGGGCCCGCTCTTCGGCTCGGCGTTTCTCTACGGCACGCTCTTCGTCGTGTCCACGACGGTCTACTACCTCGAGAACAAGAAGGCGCAGCAGCAGAACGTCGAGCACGACCGTTTCCACATGCTCGCGGCCGCCGCCGACGAGCGCAAGCCGCTGCTCGCCAAGAGCTAGACTGCGGCGGCGTCTATCATCTGTCGTTTTAGACCTATGCTCCCAACTCTACTAAAATCTCGATGTAACCTTTTGTGATGCCGGTCTCCCAAGTTACTCGTATCGGGATAGTCCAGTCCCCCATGCGAGCACGCGCTGTCACAAACTGCCGACAGTCCGTTTAGACCCACCGGCGCAACACTGGCTTTAGTTAGACGCACACTGTACTACACCCTGTACGGAGTACTGTGAAGTATCCTTCTCGAGTGCGTCGATGAGTGAGCGGCCCGGCTCAGCCGCCGCCTTGGTCTGCATGTGGCTTCTCGACTCCACCAGCGTGCTGGGCTCCATCAGCGTTGGCGGCCGTCCACACCCCATACAAGACGCACACGAGCGAGACCTGTCCACTTGGGAATTGGATAGTTTCCAGTTTCCTCCATGGCCCTGCTGGTCGCCACATTTCATGGTCTGGAAGTGGAGTGGACGCACGAGTGGACGCACAAGCAACGACACCACCGCGACGACGGATACGGATTCGTGGAGTGTCGCCCGTTCCACGTGATGGTCTCGCTGTCGCAGTCGATCTTGATGAGACGCGTGGGACCTAGAAGCAGCCAGTCAAAAACAACAACACACAACCACGCACACGGGATGTGAATACACAAGGTTGCCATGCAATTTACCCGTCTTGGTTTACGCAGACTCGTGGTGAGAATAGATAGGGAGAGAAAAGAGAGCGGGTCGGCCTCTACTCGATGACCTTGAGCAGCTGGGCGACGACTGACACGGCGGTCTTGGGGTTGATCTTGGCCATGACGTTGGCGCTCGGGTTCGACGCATTGGGCGTCGCGGCGGCCGCGTTGCTGGGCGTGCTGGCCGGGAGTTTGGACGTCCATTGGGCGACCTGCATCTTTTTGGAAAGCAGCTCGTGCAGGCCGCGCAGACGGCGGTGGGCCTCACTCCACTGGTTGAACACGACTTTGGACATAGCCGTGTGCGGCTTCAAGACCAGCAGGTAGTGCTTGAGGATGCGAGAGGCCAGCACGAAGATCACGTGCATGTCGCGGTGCACGTGGATCAGATCCACGAGCGCGTCGACGGCGCGCAGCTCGTCCTGGTCCACGCCATTGGACTCGCCGGTCTCCAGGATCATTGGCGTCACGGTATAGTTCTTGGACTCCTTGCGCTGGAACGACGTGAGGTTGACGAGCACGAGCAGCAACTGGTGGAGTAGCTCGACGTGCGGACGGCTGCGGTTCAGACCGCGGATCGCCGCGAAGATCGTGCTCGAGATCTTGAGCTGCACGCACTTCCATGCACATTCCCGCGAGTATCGCGTGCACATCTCGATCGTGTGGCTCGCGAAAAGCATGTCTTGGAGACGCTTGCCGTGCAAGAGCATGTGCAGCGCCATCTCCAATCGAGCGCTGAGTGTGAGCGGCTTGGACGGATCGCCGTACACCACAGACTGCTGGTTATGTGGCGAGTCGACCGCCGATGGGTGCTCTGGCGTGACCAGTGCCATGGTCGCCAGCTTCTTGCGCTGCTGGATAACGGCATGGCGCTTCTCATGCAGACGAACCAGCATTCCTCGCCACCACGACTGAACGCGCCTGACGGCGCATACGTAGCCTCGCTGCCCACGGTTGAACTGAATCACACGCTTGAAGACGGCATGGCTGACCCGAACGGCAGCGAAGTAGCGACGCATATGGAAAAGACCCTGACGGCTCTGCTTCGCGCTCGCATGGCGCAGTTTGGAGCGCCAGGCGGTCTGGATGCAGTATGCTGCCCGCTCTACTTGCTCGCGGTGCACCTTCTTGGCATGCTCGACGCGAAGCTTCTGGAGGAGACGCTTAGCCTCCCACTGCTGTTGCAGGCCACACCACCACTGCTGGATACCTGCCGCCGACACGCGTCGGCGGAAGGTCTCTTCCGCTCGCAGGTGAACGGCCTTGCGCAACGAATATGACGTCCACGACTTGGCGATCACGTCCACGGCCTGCAGTCTCGCGCGCAGTAGTCCAAAGCTCAGGCGCGTCCAATTGGTCTTTGCAATCGCGTGACGACGAGCCTTGATAGTCTTGACGCGGCGCGCGGTCCACAACTGGATCTTCCAGGCCGCGCAGATGACCCGCACGCGGTGCACTCGGAAGCGGAACACCGCGTGGTTGTGCTTGAACCGCCGCGACTGGAACCCGCGAACAACCCTCTGGACCTGAATCGCTGCCTGGCGCATGGCCACGAACCGCTGTCGCGCGAACAAGCCGCGTACGCACGCCTGGATCGCTGCCGCACTCGCCTTTTGCGTGCGCCTCGTGAGCGCGACACGCAACACCAAATTCTGCAGCTTCCACACTGCCATCTTCCGGTGGCAGCGTGCCTGAGTGGCCTTGAACGTTGCAAAGCTGAAAGTAAATGTTCGACAAAGGCTTCCACGGAAGCGCGCCTGGATCCTGGTCGCCGCTTGGCACGCCCTACGGTATTGCTGGACGCGAGAGAGAACCCACTCCTGGATGCGCCACACAGCGAGACGCCTCTTGCTGAGCGCCGCACGCCACTTGAACACGAAAAAGTTGAGATTCTGTTCGCGCGAGAGCATTCCTCGGAACCGCGACTGGATCTTCACGGCGGCCTGTCGGCAGACCAGGAATCGTCGTCGAGCAAAGATCATGCGGACTCGGGCCTGCAGCGCTACGGCAGCGTGGTGGCGCTGCGCATGGTATCGTGTCAACTGATTCTTGGACCAACGAGCGATCGTCCATGCCGCCAGCAACATACGCGTGCGCGCCACCTTAGCACGGAACACGGTCATGTCAAACGTCTGACGCGACTGCACTCCACGCACAAGAGCCTGGATGAGGGTGGCCGAGCGGCGTTGCAGCTTAAAGCGAGCGTACGCAACGCGCATCTTCCAGGTCTTCTGGATCGTAGTCGCGGCCGATCGCATCACCCTTCGTCGTTGAATGACGTTCGTGCTCCACTGCCCGAGTCTCCACGTGGCCATCTTGACGCGCATGGCCGCCGCTCGCAGTCGGAATCGACCAAAGTGAAGCACATGACCACGCGACTGCGCGCCGCGCACGGCCGCCTGGAGGCTGACAACACCCGCGCGAATTGTCTGGTACTGTTGGTGAGCCATACTGCGTCGAACGTGCTTCTGAATGACCACGGCGGCAGCCTCGGCACGTTCCTTCCTGAGGCGGCACAGCAATTTCTGGCAGCGCTTTCCTCGGAACGCGCTCTGGATCTTGGTCGCAGACGCTGCCCGCTTCTTGAACGTAAACGATCGCCAAGCGTGCTGCATGCGAGCGGCACTGCGATGCTCAACCTTAATTCGAAGGCGCTTCGCCTTGCGTTCGCGCTCTTGCTCGGCCAGCATTTGCTGGAATCTCGCCATCGCCTCCTCTCGTCGACGTTGGATCCACCATCGCACCGCACGCTGGACACGAACTGCACACATGTGTTGAGTGTTGTAGTTCTTGCGCGAGATGAAGCAACGCCAAGCCGCCTGGATCTTCGTCGCCGCTCTGAACTGACGCCGACGGTGCAGGAAAGCTCTAGCAGCACACTGCACCGTGCGTGCGCAACGCGCTTCGACCTTCTTGAGCAGCGCCTTTATGCCCACCTCGAATCGTTGCTGGTCCAGCATCTCCTGGTACCGACGCAGCGCCTCGCGCTGCTCCCGCTTGTGCTCCACATTGATCTGCAGCAGCACCTTGATGCGCGACGCCGCCACTTGTTTCTTGATGCGTTGGAACAGGGCGCGCTTGCACATGCTGACACGCACCTGCTCACGAAGGACATGGCAGCGCCATGCCCGCTGGATCGTCGCGGCCGCGAAGGGTTTCGTTGTGTCCACCGGCTTGGCCGATCGCGTTCTTCGGAAGGCGCGCTGCAGCGCCACAACGGCGTGGCGCAGTTTTAGGAACCGCGAGCGGTCCAACCAGGCACTCGTGTAGCCGGCGATCATCCGCGCGGCGTTCAGGAGCCGACGACACCGACGGATTGCGAGGCGCTTGACCGACGACGTATACCACATGCGCTGGATCATCTTCGCTGCGCGATTCTTCTTGCGTCTCATCACGAAGCGGATCCGCGGGCTACGCCACCACCGCTTGAGTCTTGCCGCTGCGTGAATCTCGCGGCTTGAATCCATCAACCGCGACTGTAGATAACACACAAACGTCACGATCACCTTTTCATCGGGCGGGTTGGTCGAGTCGTATTGCTCGGGCAGCAACACGGGCACCTCACCGAGCTGCTTGACGCGGTCGTTGACCAACGTGTAGTGGCGGCGCTCGTTCTCCAGCGCCTTGGTGATCTCCGCGCCCGAGCGGATCGCGCGCGTCGACGAGTTGGCGTAGTCAGTCGTCGTCAGCGCAATCTCGCCCTTGGTCAGCAGCATCGGGTGGTAATAATGCAGCAAGTAGCACAGCGCGCGGCCGTCGGCGAATGAGTCGGAGAAGTCGGCCACACGCACGAAGTAGTTGGCGCACACGACACGGCACCACTCGAGAAGCAGCTCGCGCACCTCGTTGTCGAGTCCCGCCTGCTTGTCCTCCTGTGATCCGCTCATTACAAGCCCCGTGTGGACCGGAGAAGCCTCGTAGAACTCCATGGATCGGAAGCTCATGCGCTGCTTGATGCTACTAATTTCCTTGGTCAGCCTGTCCACATTCACGAGCGAGCGCAGCTGGAACACGCTGATCAGCTTCCAGAGCAGCGCGAGCGTGCGTTCGCGGTGGCCGTCCACCACGGCTTTGGCCATCGATTCGAGCATCTTGGCGTCCTCCTTGTCGCGCAACGTCGAGAACGATAGACGCCCGCTCGTCGACTTCACGCTCCCGATGCTCGACCGAATACTCTCCAAGAAATCGCGCCCGCACTTTTCCTGCAGGAAGTGGAGACAGATCTCCACATTGTGGATCTTCTGGAGCCGGGATAGCGCCGGCACGCGCAAGAACGACGACAGCGACTGGCGAGACACCGAAGATCCCGAGGCGGTTCCGGGCGTTGCCGTCAGCGTCTCCAGCAGCTTTGCCAGACGCACACCATCGCGCAGGTCGACCGCAAGGTTGGTGATCTCGAGCTCGACCTCGTCGAGCGGAACCTGCTGGAAGCCGACTGTGTATCCGAGCTGCTTCATGTGTCTGTCGATGCGGCCCTCCCTTGACAGAAACAGCCGGCAGAACTCGGCCACGATACCCTGCGAGTTCTTGATGTGCTTGGTATCGTCCTCTGCCGCAGCCACAAGCTTCTTGGCTTTGATGGGCTGCACACGGAACAAGCACGGGAAACGAGCAAACTTGACGTTGCGGTCGGCCGCCGCGCGGTCGAGCAGCAGCACGACCATGAAGAACTTGAACGCGAACGAGTCCATCAGTGCGTCGAAGTAATCGCGGCCTGAGATCTTTGGGTTGGCCTTAGCCGTACGGAGTGTGCCGCCCTCGACTGGCGTCTTGAGGTTCTTGACGAGCCGGTGTCGCTTGGCGACCTGCTCGTCATGGATCAGATGCTGCACGATCACACGGCGCAATTGGCGCGGCATCCGCGGGGCGGCGTTCTTGGGTGCGTCGTTGTTCTTTCTCTTGGTCTTCGTGTCGCTCTTCTCCGCGAGGGTGGCACAGTACGTCATCACGGACCGCAGCGAGCACTTCTCTTGCGCCATCGTGCGGTGGCCCAAGACGGTTTCGAGTGCGAGG
Source organism: Pythium pyrilobum (assembly GCA_023335905.1). Lineage (NCBI taxonomy): Eukaryota > Oomycota > Peronosporomycetes > Pythiales > Pythiaceae > Pythium > Pythium pyrilobum. The sequence continues at coordinate 5,377 of JAADVV010000375.1, read as the reverse complement.
CAGAGCCACACCGGGTGGTAGTTATTGAGCAGCTCGATGAGCTCCTCCTGGAGCCCGACGTCCGCGTACGCCGGTCGGTCTCGGCGCACGACGAGCTTGCCTTCGGTGATCTCGTTCTTCAGGTTACCCGCGGCCTCGGTAACGTCGTCGCTGCGGTACAGCTCCATCGCGGCGCGCGACCACATCGACTCCATGCGCTTCATGGCCAACACGCGCAGCGACGAGAAGTCGATCCGCTGCCTCCGCTTGCGCTTGCCGCGCGCGGGCGTCGCGCGGTGTGGGTGCTCGATGATGACCGCGGCGCTGGCGTCGCTTTGATCGTGGCCGTCGCCTATCGAGTCCACAAGCACAAAGTTCATCCACTTGGTGAAACCCTCTTCCTGGCGCTGCATCCACTCCTCGTCCGACAGCGTCTTGCGCTTCTCCCACCACGACCCGTGGAAGCCGCCGACGGTCGATGCCGCGTCTTCTGAGGAGTGTCCCAGTGCTGCGGACGCCTCGTCCACGCGCGGCTTCTTGTTCGCGCGGTGGCGCGGCGGTGACACCACGATCGCCAGCGACTCTCGCCGCTTCACGCCGGTGGTGGTGGTCGTCGTCATCATCGTCATCGTCTTGAGCTCGACCGTGTCGAGCGTCGCGTCCTCGTGATGGTCTCGTACCGTTGTGGTGCCTTGCATCTGCGCCTCGGCCATCCGCGCGCGCAGGCTCGAAGCGGTGCGCACGGCCGCGGCCGCGCGGCCGCTGACCTCGCACTGCAGCGCGAAGCGGTCGTTCACCGTGAACTTGAGCATCGCGACAAGCTCCTGGTTGGCGTCCTGCGGCTGCGGCTCAAACGTAATCCGCAACGTCACGCGGCCGTCCGCGGGCACGGAGCAGAGGTGCATGTCACACTTGAACCGCGCGTCCGCGGCCGGCGCCGGCGGCTTCTTCTCGCGCGTCGCGCTCGCCATCGCGTAGCCTTCGTACTTGACGCGCGCGCTGCCCACTTGGCTCGGATTCCGCAGCGTGAGCAGCAAGCTCTTGCGCTGGCCGGCGGCCACGGCGCCGAACACGAGCTCGGCCGTGTGCGCAAATTCGTTGACCACGAGCACGTTCTTGCGCGGCCCGCCCGGTTCGTCGTCCTCGTCCGCGCCGCTGAACAGCGTGCGCTGCGTGGCCGCGTGCTCGTCGCTCTCGTGCTGGTCGCCATCTCCCGTCGAGAACCGCGCGGCCTTGAACGTGTTGGCCCCCGGAGACGTCCGCGTGGGCGACGGACCGCGCGGCCGCTTGCCCAGCAGCGCCATGTGGGCGGCGGCGGCCGTCGGCCGCGCGGCGCTCTGCTTGGAGATGACCTGCACGCTCTTGACCGCCGCGCCGCCTCCTGCACTGCTGCGCCGCCTGCGCACCATCGTCGGCGTCATCACGATGCCGCGCGTCGTCGCGGCGGTCCCGACGCTCGCGGGCGCCGCGTTCTCCTTCTCGTGGGTCGGCTTCTCGGCGGCCGCGGACGGCGCGAACGGGTCGAACGACGCGCGCCGCGTCCACTTGCTCGCGGCCTCTGGCAGCCGCTCCGTCATCACGCGTGGGGTTCGTACAGAGACGACGAGAGAGGCAAAGTTGCCGTCGGCGGCGGTGATATGCTTGGGGGGAAAAGCGCGCGCGCAACGCGATTGCAGGGAAGGGAAGGGAAGGCACTTTGGTTCAAATTTTGAATTGGTTTTGGTAAATACGATACTAGCCAAACCAAAAGATGGTAATTACAAATATAGGTTTAATGTCTTGCTTCCAACACACAAAAGGGAAAAAGTCAATCCAGTCATGGCAAGGCTCGTTTCGTTTCGATACTGGTCTTATTATAGTAGACACAATATACGAGTTTGGTACGATACTATTATAGTATTCATATAGTATTATTAAAATAATACTACTGCACCTGCGGAGAAGGCTGACGAGTCGACTCATCTGCTGGCCTTGGCACAGGTGACCGCATTCGACCACCACCGACCATTCGATAAACCGGTGAGGAGTCCGTCCGAAGTATCCCGCTTGGTTATTTGTCGTGCGCTTGGAAGCGAGGCTCATGGCCGCGCTCCAGTGCAGCGTCGGGGTGGCACCGTCCGGTCCCAGGTGGGGTGGAGGTTCCGTCGGCGGGCAGGCGCGGACGATTGAGTGAACGCAGATACTGTAATCGAACGTTGTCAAACTTCAACGCTGTGTGTCCACGATTCTACTAGGTAGGACTCGACTCCCGGCCTTCGCCGTGGCCAGATCCGATCTGATCTGACATCGAACGGCCACTCCGCGTCCAGCTGCCCACCGCTTGTCCATGGGCAACGCGCCGTCGTCGTCGCCACGCTGACCGAGCGAGACGCGTGGGGACGTCGCGATGATGTGGCGCGCGGCTCGAGGCCGAGATCCCGAACGAGCACGGCGCCTTCCCGGTGCTGCCGACGTTCGAGTATGTCACGCTCGGCTTCGGCGGGCTCGTAGTGCGACACAGGAAGGCCGACTATAAGCGAGTAACGGACGCCACATGCGCGTCTGCTGCCGTGTGGTTTTCGCGCTGTCGTGCTGCACCGGCTTCAGTGGTACTGAGAACCCGCGCTTCTGGCGGCACGTCTTCTTCGTGCTCCGCGGGATCTCAAGGCCCTCCGCCGCGGTCAAAGGGTCCGCTTCCGAGTGGGTGGGCTTCTTTGACTCACCTGGCAGACCGTTTTCCGTGGTTCCGGCTTCTAGCGCGCCACCGCGACGAAAAGAGCATTGCTGGCGGCGTTTCTCAGCGGCGTTCGGCCGACACACGCGTCCCGAATTTGCCGCATCCTACGAAAGCTCGAGCCGTTTGGGGTTCGCGGACGTTGGAGCCGTGGCGTCCCCGTCCAAATCAAACAATGGGATATGGACGAAAGCGGTGTCCTGGAACTCGCAGCCATGCTCGACCGTGCGCAAGAGACGGACGTTGACCATCCGCTTACACCCGGCTCGGAGCGGCCACGCTTCGAGCTGTCGTTCTTCTTCCTCGAGGGCCACCAGGCTAGAGATGACGCGATGGTGCGAGCGATTCTGATGCACACGGAAGCCTCTACCACGGCCGACGATTGGGCGTGGAAATACGTGACCTCTTCGGGCCAAACCAACATGTCCGCATCTTCGTTCTGGGATGACCAGCCTCGGATACGTGTCCGGAAACTGTCCGTGATCCAGTGGCGTAACGAAACAATGAACGCCGACCGAGTCTGCTCGGCCGTGCCGTGCAGCGTGTCGATCGAGGCGCTCTCTACAGTGATCACCGACAGCCCGAGTGCCGATTTCTCCAAGCACACGATCGCGTGGCTCGGATACGCGCTCTTCCATCCGGCGACGGTCCAGCACGCCGAGCTCTCTGACCTCTCTCTCCGGAAAGGCATCTCCAGAGCGATCTCGTGCCACAAAGGGGGCTCGTACTGGTCCGAGACGTCGCTAGACGAAACCACAGTATCCGACACTCTCCCGCACCTGAAGGACCCGGAACTACGCATCGACACAAGCTCTCCGCCTTCCTTCCAAGCGCTCACGTGCGCTAGTCTCGACAGCCTGCAGGTGCTACGGGTCTCAGCGCGGCAAGGGTCTCTCCCACCCGACGAAGAAAACCGCGACGACGACGATGCCTCCTCGGTCGGAGCCGCTGACGTTCGTAGCCTGTCGATTCAGGATGCCCCCGCTCGTGGCGACGCCGACGAGCCGAAGACCGATGAGCCGGCGCTTCCAGCGTCCGCTCGCGTCGACTCCTTCGCCGCAACGGTCCAAGCCAGGAAGGCTGCCAAAGCGCGCGTCATGCAGGACAAGTCGAGAGCTCGCGCCGAGGCCAAGGCTAAGGCCAAGGCAAAAGCGAAGGCTAAGCTCTCTGCCGCGCAAGTCCGTCGCCTGAACGCCCAATTCAAGTCGCTCCTCATGAAGACGCTGGATGACAAGCACATCCGCATCGTGAACGGATTCGACCAGGCGTATGGCATCTACCAGGCGATGTGCGACCGCTACAAGGGCACCGAGGCATTCGGTGATCCTTATGGCATCATGAACTTCCTCTTCAACGCCCGCTACAAGGAGGGTGAGGACATCACGGAGTTCATCCTCAAGTACGCCATGGGCGGTCTCAACACCGTACTGAACATCAGCCTTGACGACACTGTCGCCTCGGTGTTCCTCTTCAACGCGATGCCTGCCGCGTGGGAGAGTGTCTGGCGCGGAAACCGTGACATCCTCCCGTATCAGGAGTTGAAGAACAACCTTGGGCCCCACGTGACCAAGAAGCTCGCGCATGAAAGATTCGCGCTCGCTAAGGGTACGCCCGAAATCACTGAGACCCTGAATGAAAGGGCTCTCATGTCGTCTGCCACTGTTGGAAACCCGCAAGCCCTTGCCGGTGCGCAACGTCCTCTACGCGCCTGAACTCAAGTTCAACTTGTTCTCGGTGCCTGCTGCGGTCAATGATGACTTCCGCTTCTCGTTTAACCGCATGCAGTGCGCTATCAACACCAGTCAGCGCTTCAGTGTCGAGGCGAAGATGGCCGCGAACGCCGACCTGTACCAATTTACGGCCGACCCAGTTGCGACCAAGAACGAGAACAGGAACGAAGCTCTCATTACCATGCACGGTAAGAATACCATTGTGATCTTGCACCGACGAATGGGTCACCCTAACCTTCGTGTTCTACAGGCTATGTCTAAGAACAAAGCCGTCATCGACCACGAGCTCGAAGGTGTAGGATCTCATCTAGACTATACGTGCTCTTCATGCCAACTCGCGAAATCACACCGCCAACCATTTGATCTAAACAGAGTTGTTGAACGTGCAAAGTATCCTCTTGAGAAAGTTCACGGTGATGTCTGTGGTCCTATGCCTACTGCAAGCCTCACCGGCTGCCGCTATTTCCTTATCTTTATCGATGACTGCACACGCTTCATGGTCACCTACATCCTCACGTCGCGGACAGAACTGTACAAGTGTTTCGATGATTACCGACGCAAGGCACTGAATGTGTTTTCGCACGGATATCCACACCATTGACTACACCGCAAACGAGTATGACCCGGAGATCAAGGCGCTGCAGGCTGACAACGCCAAGGAATACAAGAAGTTAGGAAGGATTGTGTGGGACAAATATGGAACGCGCACGCAGTTTACCAACGCATACACGCCACAGCAGAATGGAGTGGCAGTACGCCGCATGCGCACCATCATGGAACACGTGTGTGCAATCCTCTTCGATGGCAAACTGCCGCGTGCTCTGTGGGCTGAATGTGTCCGGCATGTGACTGACCTCATCAACATGACACCAAGTGTATCAACAAACGAGCTGACCCCTCAAGATCTCTGGCACAACAAGAAACCATCCGTTCTAAACCTCCGAGTGTTTGGGTG
>JAADVV010000374.1:0-17424 GCA_023335905.1 Pythium pyrilobum | reverse complement strand
TTCAATGCGTTCAATGACAGCCTCGGGATACCGCCAATCCACTTTGAGAAAGAACCGAGTCGTCGACCACGCACCTTTTTGTCGCGCTTGCGTTCATTCAGATATTGGACCAATGCTGCGACAGGTTTTTCCAAACTCTCCGTGTCTTTCGACTCGGCCGCCGCATCGGCACTCGGCAGTTTCTACGACACGACAGGTGCGACTCAGCTCTCGCTGCAAAGGACCAAGCGGGATTTGCATCCAATGGACAACGACAAAACGCACCTCTTGCGGCTTCGCCAGCTCCTCCAGGAACGCGATAAACTCTGGGTCGCGGTCAATCGTGCCCACTTTCGCGTCCTTGCGCTGCTTCTCGCGCGGGACTTTCTGGAACGGCGCGAACTCCACTTCCAGTCTCACCTGGTCTGCTCGCGCGCGCAGAAGAGCATTCATACCGAAGCAACACCGTCAGCACGACACTAAAATACACTCGCGCATCCAGCAAAACCACTCGTCCGCATACCTTTACTATCCGGCACGGCGTATCCGTTGAGCTCGTCGATCACGCGCTTGGCTAGTTCGGCGTCCTTCTTAAAGTCCAAGTACACTCGGCCTGGTCGTGGTGCGCGGTTGTTCGAGCGAACTTTACCCGCGACGAAGCGCCACACGTGCTGCCTCGCCGCGCCGTGGGCCTCCACGAGCTCCACGAGCTTCTCTTCGTCCCAGTCGTAGGGGATGTTGCGCACTTGCACCTTGCGCGTGATAACGCTCACGGTGCGCGCTGGTCGACTGGTCTGCGCGCCTCCTCCGCTCGCACCGTTCGCGCCTTTCCCGCCACTACTAGCGTTCCCAACTTTGCGGTTCAGCTTGGACTTGTCACCCTTGGCTTTGGCGGTGCGTCCTCCCTCTCCTGGCGACGGCGCAACCGGCGGCTGCGCGGACGATGGCTCCGCGGCACTCGCGCCCCCACCGCCGCCACGCCCACCGCGTCCACCTCCTCCTGCTCCTCCTCCTCCCCCACGTCCGCGGCCGCGGCCTCCGCTCTTGCCGCCTCGTCCTTCGCCGCCGCCGGCTCCCCCACCGCGTCGCGTTGGTGGCGTCATCTCGATCGTTGTGCAGTCTCGCGACATCTTCCACCACAACAGCGAAAAAGCGGTACAATGTACCCATAAACCGGTACACCTTCCTCCTCGAGCTTGGACATGGCACCAGTGAGTTTCTTGGTGCGCGGACGCCAAATGGAGGAAGCGACGACAGCGTCGCAGGCAGCTCCTGCGGCGGAGACGTCGCCGCGTACGCCCGCCGTCGTGGATGTGGAGAGTGAGACTCCCTCGCTTCTCGCTCGGCTCCACAAGAAACCGTACAAGTTCTCTGGTGAGTGCCGGCCAGGCTGCATACCAGTGAGAGCCTCCCGGTCGACTGACCGCATTCGATCTCTCCCTAGGTTACGTGCGCGAGGATCACGGCAAGCCCATTTACGCAGTGGCCTTTTGCGACATTCTCGCCGAGTACGAAAAGAACTTTGCGGCGGCTGGAGGCAATCGAGTGAGTGCGCGTGGGCTGTTTCGCTGGTGGTGGTGTGGTATTTCTCACCGTTTTTGTATCAACTGGTTCTAGGTGACGCTGTACGAATGTCTCGACAATGGCGGAGTCGACGTCATCCAAGTCTACGTCGATGGCGATAGCGAGGAGCAGTACTTCACGTTGGCGTGGACCGTCGACGTGCTCACCGGCTCGCCGCTCCTCGCTGTTGCTGGATTCCGCGGACACATCAAGGTGCTCAACGTGATCAAACAGTCGGTCGTGACCGTTCTCTCCGGCCACGGAAACGCCGTCAACGAGCTCAAGTTCCATCCCGTCGATCCAAGTCTGCTGCTTTCAGCTGGCAAAGATGAGTCCATTCGACTGTGGAACTCTCTCACGGGCGTCTGCGTCGCTATCTTCGCAGGCCACTTGGGCCACCGCGACGAAGTCCTCAGCGCGGACTTCCATCTGACAGGGCGCACGTTTGTCTCGTCCGGCATGGACAACACGATCAAGGTGTGGGATCTCGAGTGTGAGACCGTCCAGTCGGCGATCGAGAAGTCGTATACGGAGCCGCGGCCGCAGGACCGGCCGTTTGACACCAAGTTTATGCAGTTCCCCGCGTACTGCACGAGCAAAGTGCACGCGGATTACGTGGACTGCGTGCGCTTCGTGGGCGATCTCATTCTGTCCAAATCCACGGGCAACAAAGTGGTCTTCTGGAAACCGAACCCGTCGCGCGGCAAGGACGCGGTGACGGTGCTGCGCGAGTACCACTACAAGGAGGCCGAGCTCTGGTTCATGAAGTTTGGGCTCGACTCGCGCCTCGAGGTCATGGCCGTCGGCAACAAGAAGGGCGTGATCAGCGTGTTCGATCTCGACTCGGACGCCGAGCGTGCGCTGTGCAAGCTCAAGCACAGCAACTGCAAGAGCACGATCCGCCAGGTGACGTTTAGCCGCGACGGCCGCACCATTTTGGCATGCGCCGATGACATGACGATCTGGCGCTTCGACTTGCCCCAGTGAGGCACTAATTGATCCCGAACGGTACTTGTCTATTTCTGGTGCTTGTTTTCTGTTCAAATATTTGAAAGTTAAAGTTAGCAACACCGTGGGTTCGTTTACGGCCCAAAGGCGCGCCAAAATTGAGCAGCGCCAACTTTCGCCAACGTTTTTTTCTCCAAGCGCCACCGACAACTTGTCGGCGCGTCCCGTATTGTTGGCGTTGAAGATCCGCTTTGGACCAGGCGGCTAAAGAAAGCAGAGGCGACGCAGCAAACGTCGGAGGCGGCGATGAAGCGGTCGGCGGGCGCAGACGCGAACGCTCCATGGCCCAAGCGCGAGCGCATGGCCAGCACGACGCAGGACGCGGGCAGCCGCTTCGGCTTTGGCTTCCGCGGCGCGGTGGCCGCGCGGACGGCGGCGGACGGCGCGGGCAGCAACCAGACGGAGCAGGCGACCGAGCAGATCAAGTTGGAGAAGGACGAACAGGCGCCCGAGGTGGCGCCTGCGGCGCAGCCGCTCGCTGAGATCGACGCGACCGAGGTGCGTACCGCGACTTCGAACGGGCCTTGGCTGGTGGTTGGGGGAAAAGAACTGACCGCTGCGCTGCTCGTTCGGACGTAGGGAGAACGAGGACGCGGCCGGCTCACGTGCCGAGAGAAGTCGCTGCCGCGTCCGAGCGTGCGCAAGGCGAGTGCCCACGGAGCCACGGGTCTCCCCATTCCGGCGCCTCGATCAGCCACTCGGCTTGCGATCAAACAGGACCCAACGAATGCGCGTCGTGCGTCGGCCTCCGTGCCGTCGCTGCAGACCACGACGCTCGTGCGGCGCGTGTCCGAGTACGCGCCAATGGTGAAGAAGGAGGACAAGTTCTTATTCGGCAAGGAGAACAGCGACCCGATTGGCAACGCCGCCGAGCGTACTATTGTAGCGTTTGGCGAGATAGTTACGACGCTGCTTGTGCCTGAGCGCGAGGCTGAGGCCGAGGCGTTGCTGCAGGCGAGGCTCAAGGCCAAAAAGTATGACGTGAAGGCGAAGTGTGAGGAGATGCAGATCACCGTTCGCCAGGCGAAGACACTAGTCCGGTTGCTGCTCGATGAGGTACGTCTTTGGTTTGTGCGTTCTCGAAGCCTGCATGGGCCGTGGGTGGATCTAACGTGGCGTTGTGTCCTGCTCTCGGAAAGCGCAAGACGTTTCGGAATCAGTGGGAGGCCACAATCAAGAAGGTCATGCTGGAGTTTCGGGCAGATGAGAGCTCACGCAAGCGGCTGGCAGCTCAGGTGTCCGAACTGAATCTGCAACTTACTCGAGCGAGCCAGGAGATTGACGGCGTGCGCCGCGTCGGTGACTTGGCCGACTCAAGAGTGCGCGAGTTGACGAGCCAAAACAAACAGCTTCTCGAGAACCAGCAGCAGCTGGTGCGCGTGCGAGCGGAGCTTGAGACATCGAACCAGCGCCTCCAGGCTCAGCTCCAGCAGGCGCAAAAGCAGAATGACGAGCTCACGCTAGAGTTGCGAGCGCACCAGTCGACAATGTCGGATCGCGTTCAGCTGTACGAGGAGAAGAAGAAAGAGCTCGAGCAGTTCTACGAGCGGAAGGATACCGAGGAGGACAAAAGGTACGGGGTGATTGTTCTTTTGCTGTGGTTGTAAGTGTACTCATTCATCACTGCCCACCATTAGAAAAACGCAGGAGATCGAACGACTTCAAGCAAGACTCAGCGAGGTGCGTGAGGAGCTGGCAGCGGCGAATCAAGAAAAGGAGACGTACAGGCAGCGGTCATTCACGGCCGATGAGGAAGTCAGAAAGGAGCGAGACAGGTGTGCCCTGCTCGAACGCGAGAAGTGTACACTTGAAGCACAGCATCGTGCGCTGGAAGACCGACTCACACAGACATCAACTGACGCATCCCAGCTGAAAGCTAAGATCGACCACAAGGATCAAGAGATCTCTGGACTCGTGCAAACCTTGACTGAGATCCAGAAGCTGAACGCGATGTCGTCTTCAAAGATCGACACCGAGAAGAGAGAACTGGCTGAAAAGATCGACCAGTTGCAGACCCAGTTGCGAGATGCCGAGCGCAGTGAAGCGACGAACGGTGCACTGATGCGGGACCTGCGTGGGCAAACTGAAGCCTTCGCTTCGGAGAAAGAAGCTTGGGTCGAGAAGCGGAAGGAGTTTGAGGCTCGGATCAAAGACCTGGAAGCACAGCTTCAAAACAGTGCCCGCGATCTGAGCGTGGAAACAGGAGTTCGTCAGATGCTTGAGAGTCAGAACCGAGAGCTTCGAAACGAAACAACGGCAGGCAATGCGCAGACTGAGGCTGTCCGATTTGAGATGAAGCGACTGAACGCGACCCATGAAGAAGCGAAGTCTAACTGGCAGTCTCAGCTGGCGCAAGCAGAAGAACGCCTAGAGAAAGAGAAGGCGAGTCTGCTCCGTCAAATTGAGATCCTCCAGGAAGAGAAGGTTAGCATCGAGAGCGAGGTCAAAACTCTACGGGAGCGAGCTGCCAACGTGCGCGACGGTGACTTCGAAGAGCTTTGCAACGTGAAGCGAGAAGCAGAAGTGCTGCGACTACGTCTCCAAGAAATGTCGAACCAAGGCTTCCAGTCGATCGCCCAGAAAGATCGCCTCATCGAGGAGCTGCAGGAGAAGAATCGACAGGGTGAAAAACTTCGACGCATGCTGCACAACACCATTCAGGTGAGACAACGGACTCTTTGTGCTTTTTCATCGATTGTACTTCACTTCAAAGTATGGGCTAACCACTCGCGATATGACAGGAACTTCGAGGAAATGTGCGCGTGTTTGCCAGAACCCGACCTTTTTTGCCGTCTGATGGAGCCAGAGACGCTGACAGTCTCACTCCAGCGGTGTCGTGCGAATTCGACGGGCAAACCGTCAAGCTTCGCCGACAAGCGAAGGGGTCGTCCGCCAGCGAGCAAGACTCTTATTCGTTCACTTTCGACAAGGTGTTTGCACCATCGTCGGGCCAAGACAACATCTTTGAGGAAGTCTCCGAGTTTGTGCAGTCCGCCATCGATGGCTACCATGTCTGCTTGTTCTCGTACGGCCAAACCGGCTCAGGCAAAACCCATACGGTGCGTCTACTGTATCTGTTTTCACTCTTGCCTTGTTTCTGCTTTGTGTGCTCACTGGCTCTACTCACCACGATGTAGATGCAAGGAAGTGGCAACGGTCAGATGCGAGGTATCATTCCTCGAGCGATCGAGAAAGTGTTGGCAGAGTGCACGCTGTTGAAAGACCAGGGATGGAGCTATACGATGAAGGTGTCTTTCCTTGAGATCTACAACGAGACTCTCAAGGATCTTCTGGCTTCCAAGGAAGACGCAAGCAAGGCTCTGAGCATCAAGAAGGATGTAAAGGGAGGCGTCTGCGTCCCGGATCTTACGCTGGTGGACGTGACCGAGATGCACCAAGTCGAGAGGCTGATGGAGCGAGCTAGCCGCGCACGGAGCGTCGCATATACGGATATGAATGCTCAGTCATCTCGGTCGCATAGCGTTTTCACGCTGCATCTTCAAGGCGTGAATGACTCGGAGGGCATCGTGCTGGACGGTCAGCTCAACCTTGTCGACCTTGCCGGAAGTGAACGAGCCTCGCGGTCCGGCGTCTCGGGAGAACGGCTGAAGGAGACGCAGGCCATCAACAAGAGCCTCAGCTGTCTCGCAGATGTCTTCACCGCCATCGGCAACAAGTCCTCTCATGTAAGTTGCTGTGCATAGTGTGGTATATCGGGTACGAGGTCGGGCTGACACGGGTTTGTTGTTCAGATCCCATTCCGGAACTCGAAGCTCACGTATCTGCTTCAAACCAGCCTGTCGGGCGACGGGAAAACCCTGATGATGGTCAACGTCTCGCCAACTCTGGAGTCTGCTGGTGAGACGCTGTGCTCGCTGCGGTTCGCCCAGCAGGTCAACAAGTGTGAGCTTGGCAAGCCCAAGCGACAGATCAAGTCCAAGAAAGACGTGCAGTAGCGGTACCATTATTGGGGGGAGATTGTATGGCTCGGCCTATATTATTAGCTCTTGACGGCTAAATGCAGCCACACCCGTTCGATGTTTCATCCAGTCCGTTATCTGCGCTTCTCGTCTTCTCGCTGGCAAAGTCGCTCATCGTGTGTTTCCCGTGACGAGTGGCAAAGCAGTCGCGATGGGCCCAAAGAAGGACAAGAAGGCGAAAAAGGGCAAAGACAAGAAAGGTGCGTTGGTCGAGTCTGCAAGCAGGGGCATGCATAGCGTGGGAACTTACGTCTGCACCATCAGATGACGGCGCGGAGAACGGAGGCGTGCTCACGCCGGAGGAGCAGGCGAAGCTGTTTCTCTCGGCGAATCGCTCGCTCCAGATGCAGCTCGCGGAGCGGCACGAGCAGGCGGTGAAGGCGATGGAGTCGAAGCGGGAGCTGCAGGAGCGCGTGTCAGCACTCCAAGGCGCGTTCGAACGCGAGCGAACCGAAACGTTTGGGATCACGCAGGACATGACGCGCCAGTACAAGAGCATGCAGGAGGAGCTGCTCAATCGCGTCAACTCGCTCGAAAACACGAACGCAGAACTGCGAGACCAACTCGGTGCGTTTTCTTGCCCCTTGCACGACGAGTACCGCGTGAAATGTTGCTGACATATCATGACCGAACGGGCTGCGTGCAGAGCTTGCGCGCGTCAATTTTGAAGAGATGAAGCGCGAAAAAGACCGCGTCATCGCGGCCAAGAATGTCGAAACCCAAGAGCTGAAAGCCAAAATGGAGGAGATGGCGCAGGAGTTTGGCGACATGCTCAAGGAGACGCTCGACAAGATGCGCGAGCGGATCGAGATCACGAGCACGAGCTTCGAGCACGACGGCGGAGGCGGCGGCATGCCCATGATTCGCCGGCTGGACGAGTTCAATCTCGGCTCCCCGTCCAAACTTGCGTAGGGGGTTTGTTGCGGACGGCACAACGATCACCGTCGCTACGTAGTAGAAGTATCTATGAGTGACCCGAATATATTCGAAGCGCTCACCAATTAGCAACAGTACAGCACGTCCCATCACAATGCTGACCTGTTACATTATGCAGTAGTACTCGAACGCGACTTTACATCTAGAGCGATACACTTCCCGAGGGAACAGACTGCAGGTGCCCCTGTAGAACGATGATATCGCCGACGAGCTTGACCCACTGCTCGGTCTGCTGCTTCCTCCCCAGAGAGTCACAGAGCTCACTCGATATGACACGATTCCCTGCGGTTAACGAGGCTGCACAGGCGCGCGTACTCAGCCAAACACGGGCGAGCGGCGCCAACAACGGGAAGCGTTCCCGGTTGGCGCTCCACCACTGGAGCGGGCACACGATCCGGGTTTTGCGGAGCTGGTGCTCACTCAGGTACACGGAAATCTCGTTCGCGACGTACAATCGCGCCTGGGCGATCTCCGTCTCCCGAGAGATCACGGCGTCGGTCGCCACCGCAACGTCCTCGTCTTCATCATACAAAAGGCGATGCATCAGACCCGGGATGCCCTGGCTTGAGGGGCGACTCTCTCCATACATGATATCGCTCTCGAAATCAGGAGGAAGCGACCCGAGAGACTCTGGGGCTGGCGGAACCGGTGGCATCTGGCTCGCGTAGAGCCCCGTGGCTTGCTCCAGTAGCTGCTCTTTGCATTCTTCGCGTTCTGCGTCGGACAAGTGACGAAGGCGGGCATAACGGGGATCCAATGCCGATACCCATGGCAAGGTTGAGCACAGAGATTGGTATCGGTCGTCGAGCCCTCGTTGGAGATGCGAGCGCAGTTGCTCAAGAGCTTCAAAGGCAGCGACGGGAGACTCACCGCCCTCGGCCTCGCCTGAATACCGTTGCTTCACATCATCGAAGAGGTTAGTTCGCGCGAAAAGCTGCATCGCCATCGCCAGTATCGGGAGAATGAAAGGCAGCGAGCACACTTTTTCATTCGCCGCAACTTGGACGACTTCGTGAAGAGGTCGCCATAGCACGAGAAGGCCTTCGAGAACGAGCCAGGAGGCGGTGCTTACGCTCCGAACGCGAGCGTTTTCGGCAGTGGGAGGTGCATTCCACTCGCCGACTAACTTGTCGAGCGAGCCGCGCAGTAGCACGAGCCGACTGACCACGTCGTGCGCCGTTGCCAATGACCACTTCGCTGGCGCACCCCCTGGGAATTTCGCCAACTCTGCCAGAGCCGACGGCGACAACTCGCCCAGTTTTGCATGCGCAGCCGATTCGGACCGAGCCCAATCGACGACACGCAATGCATCCGCAATAGCTGCGTGCATGGCTTGGAATGCCTCTCGCCGCTTCCCGACCGCGGATTCGGACAGTTCTTCACCCACGCCAGCGTTGTTGTCTTGGTCGCGCAGCATGCCGCTCACTAACGCATCCAGTTCCCCAGCCACGTCCGCCACGGCTCGAAGTTGGGCGCTAGCTACAGCAAGTTCCAGCTTCCCACTGTCTTGGAGAAGCAGCAACGACAGCGACGACGGTGCGAGCCCGGCATCCTGGAGAAAGCCCAGGAGTTTGTCCGACGAGAGGCTCTCAATTGGAACCACGTCCAGCACGCAGGATTGGCTCGCGAACTCTTCGCTCAAGTACGAACACCTGATCGCCACGTGAGAGTCAACGGTCGTCGGGTCCACGTCGGAGACACGCGTGCGCCAGATCTCGGCGGACAGCGCGTAGTGGTTGACCTCCTTCTTCACTTTCTGTTTGACTTCAAAGCGCGCGTTCTCGGCCATGAGCTCGAGGCGGTGGCAAATGGCTTCGCGAGAGGGCACGACGAATAGTTGGTCGCCACTGATGGCTTCAGCGAACGACGCGAAGCCCGGCTCTTCCACGATGGACAGCGGACGCATGGTCAGCACGAGCCACTTGACGAGCGCCTCCACACCGTGGCGCGGGTCATCCGCGCGGTGGCGCTTTGGTCCGCGCATGGCCAGCTGAGCGGCAGCCTGCGTTGCGTTGGCGATGAGCATGGCCGAATCGTCGCCCAGCAGCTCACCGTCCTGCGCGGACGCAGCGCGCTTGGCCTTCCGCGCCGCTCCTGCGGCCACCGCTGACGCCGCCGCCGCCGTCGTCGTCGCCCCCGCGCTGTTCTTTCTGGTCGCCGTGGCGAGCGACACTTTCTTCCCGTCCGCTTGCCGCTTGAGCAGCTCCTTGCGGTGGAACCGCTCCATGTGGCGCCGCACCGAATTGCTGGAGCCCTTGGTGAAGCGGAACATCTTGGCGCACTTGAGACAGTAGGCGTCGGTCGCATCCTGACTCAGCCAGTGGCTCTGGCCCTCGGGTGGACTCCCATGCGGCGCCACGAGCTTGATGAACTGCCAGAACTCGGACTTGCGCACGCGTGGACAGTCGAAGAGCATGAGCTCGCCGTGCGCGACACCGTTGCTCATGCTGGACAAGTCTTCCTTAACCGCCACCAACATCCCCCAACACACAACAACCACCCACAGAGACAGGGTTCTTTATTCAAGCTATGTACAGTACCCATCTAGAATGCACTACATTTTGTCCAACTGCAACCCAGCGGGGGGGCTATAGAAGCGTTCGTCTTTCATGACGAAAAAGACTGTGTCAGACGTGTTTGAAACCGTTTGCAAAACGTTCTTTTCAGAGATGTTGCGTTTGAAACAGTTGGAATATGCCCCCTTCCCTTGCGAGTAGTTCTGCAATGGATGGCCTTACACAAAGATAGTCAGAGGAAGAAACCATACATGTATTGCTAGACAATCCGGTAAAAAGCTACGAAAAACCCGTCTCGCCTCGCAGAGTAGACCATGAAGACATGCACAGAGTTCGACAACTCGACGAACTCACTCTCCCTAACTCGAGTTGGAAAAAAAGGATGTCGTCAGAGACTGACGCGATCGTACATGCGTGCACGAGAGCCGCGTACAATGTGTCCTGCTCAACACTCTCGGCTTCCGTCAACGTGGCGAATGGATGCTCGTCTTCGTCGTTGTTCTCGTTCTGGCAATCAGAGACAGCACTAGTTAGAGCTGCAGTGAATGCACCGTCGGTGGTGACTGCACGAATCAGAATCTCCTCAAACTTTTGTCGGTGCTCGTGTAACTCGAACGCCGCGACGGCCGTGTTATGAGCGATCGCAACTTCCTGCTCAACCTTGCCTGGTGCCATTCTGTTCCTGGCGGCAGAATGGACCCGCTTGGCTACCTTGTGCTGGCGTTCAACTCCTGCGGTGGAGGCTGGCCACGTGTACACCTTGATCAGTAGTTGAGAAAGTACTGGAAACTTGACAATCGCCTGGCCCCAGATCAGCCTTGGCTGGTGCGAGATGACGTCCGCCCAAAGCGCGATAATTTGCTGCTCTTGCATACAGAAGCGCATAAACTCAGCCACAGCCGTTTGGTGAACCTCGTCTGGAAGAGCTCGGCACAGCAACGCAATTGCTGAGCGACACTGGACCTCGATGTCGCCCTTGCCAAGCTCGAGAAAGTCAACGCCAACTGCCCCGTAGCAGTCCTGCATCCCCACACGCATCGGACGATAGAATGGATCGCAGTAGAACGCGAGCGCGCGCACGGGAGTGTAGATTCTGTTCCACCGATAGCGGAGGCGTTCGAGGATGTGACTACGATCTGGTTCTTGGAGATTTGAGTGGATGTGAACTTGCACAGCAACGAAGCACGCATAGGCGGTTGTGAGTGTAGCGCTGGTGCTCTCCAGAATGCCGATGCACTTGCTGATTGGATCAAAAATCTGCCCTCCACGGTGCACGCCACTCCAGAAAGACGGATCGATGATCACCTCGGCGAACTCCCTCGGCAACGCATACGACTCGTCGATCTGGCGTTCTTGCTTTTCGTTCAGGATGACGCTGAAGAGTGACGAGACGACTCGTTTCACTTTGAGAAGACGCGTGAACATGTAGTTGATGCTACTCCAACGCGAAGCGGAGTACAACACGATGGTGTACGACTTGCCTAGCGCCTCGTGGCACAACTCAGCGAAGATTTGTTGAGTAGCCCTTGGTTCTTGATCGTCTTCGAGACGAAGACGCACAAGCGCACTGTCTCCTTCACCGCTGCTAGCTTCACGAGATCTTCGCACAAGTTGTTTAGCGAATGGGCTGAGCACCCGTAGGCCATCGTGACTGCGCGTTTAGCCACCAGTGATCGTCGAACTGCCGCCATGAGGTTACACGAGACGGATGTGAAAGCAAAGGCAACATCTTTCTTCACCAGACTGTGGAGGCGCTGGATGACATCGTCGATCTTCGCTGTCACCTTGACTTCAGTCTCCTTCTTCAAGTCGGAGCGAAGGTACTCAACGAACCACGGTTTAGGTGAGTGGGCGATCACATTGGACATGCTGCGCGAAAGCACGTTCGTCGCCCCATCGACACCAATTGTTACGGCATCGGCGTTGCGCAGCTCGCGCACCATCGTCATCATCTCGACCTGGTAGCAGTCAGCCAGGAGCTTCGTAGACAGATC
This sequence comes from Pythium pyrilobum, assembly GCA_023335905.1. NCBI lineage: Eukaryota > Oomycota > Peronosporomycetes > Pythiales > Pythiaceae > Pythium > Pythium pyrilobum. The sequence continues at coordinate 5,448 of JAADVV010000374.1, read as the reverse complement.
GGCGGGTGTGGGTGGAGTCCACTGAAGCCCCAGCACGTCGAAGAACATTCGCCAAGCAGGTGTGTCGAAGAGATTGAACTCGGCTCCTGACTTGTGGAGTGCCACAGCGAAGAGTTTGTCGAGGGTCTCGCGTTCTTGCCGTAAGAGTCTCGGGTACACTTGGCGCACGCTCCAAGTGTCGTCACAGCAGTCCATACACACAGGCAGCTAGAACGAGTGTCGAACACACTCAGATACCCTGATGATTACTGATCGTCTCCCTTCCCCGGGGCGACACGGTCGAGATGCCTTTGCAGATGGACAGTGGGAAGACCCTTGGGTTGAACGAGGCAAAATGTGGAGTCTCTTAGTTATTCTTTCCGGAATCTAGGAGAGTCGCCTCTGGGCAACTCCCACGGGGAGAACCTGCCCAACAAGGGCGGCTCCCTTGAGGAACTCGTGCCCGGCGACGGATCACGGTCCGAACCGTACTTCACTTGAACCGGGGCTTCTTCCCGCAGTCACCCTGGGGGTACAACATGACCTTCACTCCTGGAGCCGTTGAACACAAACCCCCGGAGAGAACAAACCCCTCGGGCTAGTCTGTACCCCCACATGACCGGATACACCCCCGGGGCTACTACCCCCGGGCAGAACCTTCGGATCCGGATGATATACTCGCCCATCAGATGCAGAGACTTCGGGCCAAGATGCTGCCGTCTGATGCCGCGGGTCTCGACACGCCTGCGACTTCATCACACTCGCAGTAATACCACCAAGATGTGGGTTGGCTATGTGCTCCTTGTACTGTTCCATGACGCGAGTTTTCGTTCTAGCTATCTTGGCGCCATTCTTCACAGCCTTTCCGTGGTACACACAGACGTGCACTCGGCACTGTCGAGTCTGTGATGCCGTGCGGCGTGTTTTCTCGACGTGATCGACAACGTCGCGAGCGAGCGCTGCGCGCGTCACAGAGGCGGACGGTGCGCGCGTCTCCGGCGCCAACTTGTTGGACGACTTGGTCGGCACAGCGATAGCAAGTGTGAAGATCGGGAAGGCGGGCGTCGGCAAGAAGAAGGGCAATGAACCAAAGCCGCGGGGGCGCGAGCCGAAGTGCACCGAGCGCGAGGTGCGACTCCTCGTCCGTGCCGCCAGCAACGGCCACAAGAGCGCCGCGAATCTGACGGCCGAGCTCAAGTTGCCGTGGAGCGCTCGCACGACCTGCCGCATTCTTGGTGCGGTCGATTCCTCGAATACGAAAAGGTAGACAAGGAAATGAACCTCACCTATGAGCAAGGAAGCGCGTCTCGTGTGGCCCGACCACGAACGTGACTAAAAGTTGGAGTGGCAACAAGTGATCTTTTCTGACGAGAAAAAAATGGACTGTTTCCGAATACCTCCTTCCCTACGCTCACTTCAATTATGGCACCGACTACGTGTACCAGCAGGACAACGCATCCATCCACGTTTCGAGAGAGACGCGCACGTTCTTCGAGGGGTAGTCCGTCGAGGTGATGGAGTGGCCGGCGCGGTCGCCAGACCTGAATCCGATCGAGAACGTGTGGGCGGCGATCGCCCGCGCCGTCTACGAAGACGGCAAGCAGTACGACAGCTCGGGTGACCTCAAGGAAGTCATCCAGACTGCTACCCGCAGGAGGCAATCACCAAGCTAATCGAGTCAATGCCCAAGCGATGTATTGAGGTGATCAAGAACCGCTGTATCAAGACCCACTATTGAGCGAGAACGCAGTGACCATTATTCCTCGGTATACTTTAATACAGTTATTTTTGGTCCATTAGATTGTGACCAGTGCGAAAAAAAAAACTTTTTTGTATGGGAGGTGTGTCTGCGTGCCGAAATCGAGCGCCGTAGCCAATGACAGCGTTTTGTCTGTGTGTTTTACACGTCATATCTAAACGTGGTCCCGTAATTCGGTCTGGCGGCTGCGCAATCCGAAAAAAAATTGGGGCATGCTGAAGATAGTGACCCGGAATGTAGTACTCATGCCAGACGAGAGCATTAGAGAAATTTCGCGAGGAGCTTTAGGGCGTGTTCGATGGCGACGGAATAGCCATTCTTTTGGTCCAATATAGCCATTCCACTATCGAACACACTTCGTCGATTCCGACGAAAATGGCCTCTTCGAGAATGGGTATTCAACGCAGACGAGGTTTTTCGATGGTAAGAAACTGACCATGACGTCAGGAGAGGTTTTGGCTAGTGTGAAACCATGCGGTTGGTTGAAGTTCCACCAGGAACGGCGCCGCCCGCGCCAACTAGGCGGAATTCACAACGAAAACAAGACGAAGGGAAGCGAGCAGGGGCAACATGACGAGCAGCGGCAAGTCGAATTCGTGGAGCAGCGAAATGGAGCGGTTTTCCTCCTCGAGCGCGTTGTCATCGCAAAGAACGACCCATAATTGTTCACAGGTAAGGGGCTCAAGATTCACGCGTGTAAGAAGATCCAGACAAAACTCGAGAAGCACTACCAAGTGACGTTCAATGAAAATGGTACGTTTACTGCAAACCAGCGCTGCGCGCTATAACTCTTGCCATGATGTGCTACGTAGGGAGATGCCAGCAGAAGTATGGACGCATGATGGCTGCGTACGATAAGCACGTTGCGTTGAGCAACAAGAGCGGCGGTCGGAGCTGCGATATACCCGGTGGCGTCGACCTCTCGGATGATACGCGTGACCGACTCATCGAAGGGGCAGACAAAGCTGGTAAGACCAGTATTCGCAGCATCAGGGAGCACGGTTTCGAGCACGTAGAGGTGTGTGCCCGAAGGGGGCCAACGCCGACTCAATCGGCTCCGTTTTGAAACATGCGGCGGACGTCGACATCGAAATCAAGCAAGAGGGCGTCAAGCGACAGAAAAAGGAAGCAAAAGCGAATGACGACGCAACCAACGACAGCGAGGAGGATGTGGAAGTCAACAAAAAGCTTCCGTCGTCCGATGGAAAGCGCGAAAAGAGCGCTAATCGTCATCGTGACGGCCGCAATAAGCGTGCGCTGCTCACGAGGGCTTCGTTTTCTTACGCACGAAACAGAAGCAGAAGCGCGTGATCGAGATCCTGAGCGACGATGACGATGATGACGAGTAGATCGCACGCTGACTGCTTAACCCTTCTGCTGCCAAATCGTGCAAAACCTACCAATATGCTATGTTTAACAAAACACGGCACATAGTTAACCTCCACTCTTTCGATAATTACGAGCTCATTAATTGATGGAGGTAGATGTACTTACCCCATATGGTCCACTGACCTCCGGAAACGTATATAAATTTTCGAAAAGTGATATAGACTAGTGTATCTGGTTCTATTGGTCGTCAAGTGCATCCATGAGCACTTATGGACCTCTCACACGCAATATATGCACCTCTGATACATTATCGCAGTATCAGAATATCTGAAAGGTTATCAGGATCATTTATGTGCAACACATGTACCTCTATATATCTATGTGTGGACTCTATGAATTGATTTGTACTGCGACACCCAATATCAGCCAATGGCATCAACTCGTGCAAAACCGAGCATCATGCTTGGTTTTACGAAATGGGCCCTTGATACCAGACCAAACCCCTCCTAAGCAGATAAAGCAAAATCTAGCATCATGCTAGGTTTTACAGAAACCCGATACATAACATAAGGAATTTCCTTAGATTAGCAATGTATCGGGCAGCAGAAGGGTTAACTTGCGTATCCCTTGGAGTGTTGAATGCAATTTTATTGAGACGTGAGAACGAGCGCCTCAAATACATCTATCCTACGTTCTGCCTTAACGCACTCGCTGACCGCGTTCACGAAGCGCGGTCGTGTAGCTGAGCCACATTTGACGCGCAATATAATCGCGCTGCGCCGTTGCGCTTGAGAAATCGTACGGGATCGGTGGGCCGTCTTCCAGTCCGGCTTCCTGCACGTTTGGTAGACGCCCACGGCCTCCTAATGCCTCCTCGACAATATCTTCGGCGAGGCTGTCCGGATTGCATGCGCGTATTAAGTTGTGGACGCAGCAGGCTGCGAAAATGGCCAGCTTTGCCGTCTCGAATTCGCTCTCATTCTTCGTCCGCAGTAGCTTGGATCGACGCTTCCGCGCTCAACAACGTTGCGTGCGGTGGAGTGGCGCAGGTTGTACAGCTCGCACGGATTCTTGGGTCGCCGACGGTGCTCATTCGACCACTCGCGGAGATGGTATCTGACACCACTGTAGGGAGTCAAAACTTGAGCCCTCTGCGCGTGCCCTGCGTCTGCCAGCACGGGATAGTCTGGAGGGTTGTCGGCCATCAGTCCGCTGAGGGCCAGTACATGTGAGTCGTGTGCGCTTCCCTCGGTGTCAGCGTGCGCATAGCAGAGATGCTGAGGTCCCAGTCGCTGAACACGAGTACGTTGGTCGTAATTGTCGTCTTCCGACTGCGAAATTGGTTGGTATCAGCAGCAGCGACGGTGGCTTCGACATGAGTACCATCAATTGCTCCAAGAGCCTGGTTAAAGTATGGAAAGCGCTGTGCGAATTCTGCTGGTACTTGTGTTGCTAGTCGAACGAGATGGGATAGTGCTTTCGTCAATGCAGCAATCCCAGCGACGCGATAGCCTCTACAAGTCGAATACGCGATCTGGAACTTCGTTTCTTGCTGGGTAAGCGTGGAATACGCGCGTCCCCTTCAGCTTCTTCTTCTTCGCGCTGCCGCGCTTGCGCCGTCTCTTTCGCTCTTGGTGAAGGAAGGAGAGCATGCGGAGGCCCGCCATCATGTCATCGGCGTCTTCATCCATGTTTCCTCAGCAAGCGGAAAGTTGCCTTACGAGAAAACTTCGTTTCAGTACTGTGATCGAGCGGAATGTGCAATCCAGCATCGAACACATGGCTTTCACTCATCATTGCGTTTTTTTAATTCCATGTTGGGGTTGCCTTTTCCACGAATAACTATTTTAATCGATCTCAACCTTAGCTTTGTCTTTATCTCTGCACAACGCATACTCGACACAAAAATATTGAGATAGATAGGTAATAACAAGGTAAAGACGGTGAACCGTTCTTCAGGGACTCTGAATTCTGTAGCTTTCCATCCATTCTTCACCGTGAAATCCACCCTAACCCTATGGCAATCACTCTTGAACCTGTAAAACTTGATTCCAAGCTGGGAACAAAGATAAAGAACGAGTTGCGAAATCAGGGTGGGGTTTTATCCTGGTAGTGCTCCGTGGAGTACGCAGCCCAACATAGATTGTCTTGCCCCAGAAATACATGATCGAGTATTGCGACAGTTTGAGTCGATACCGTAGAACACTAGTTAGATGTCGCATCGCTGGTCCACCACGGTACTACCAAACCTAACCCGCGAAAATCGGCGTGTGCAAAAGACAGTTGGTAAAATACAAATGTGAGACGAGGTCCAGGGAAGTTTACCAACTGAACAATCTTCGGCTTGCTCCTCGCCGCTTCAGTTGTGGATTTGCGGGGTC